>CM075990.1:1704475-1762998 GCA_038087875.1 Malacoraja senta | reverse complement strand
AAATTAATGGGATATGGGGATTGGACAAAATAAACAGATGGGTGTGGGTGAATCCTCAGTCGGTGCCCGCTGCTTTTAGATTGAAGTGTGATCGGAAGATCGGCCCGAATGAATGTGGGAGAGACACAGAGCAAGATAAACAGAATATTCAGCAACAGGGCTACTGGAATAGGGTAATTTAAATCATTTAAAATTAATTGCGAAAACTTCTGGAACGGTGTATCCGAGCACAGGCACAGTCATAACAACCGGATGGGGTAGAGAGGAAGTAATAATGAAAGTAAGATGGAGAAAAAATGTAAGATAGAAATGGGTACGCGAGAAAAGAAAGCAAACCCTGCAAACAGTGTGAGGTAAGAGATGAAAACAACGAAATTAGTCAAAAGGAGCACCCACGCTAAGAATGTTTCTGTGAGAGCAGAGTGGCGCAGCGGAAGCGTGCTGGGCCCATAACCCAGAGGTCGATGGATCGAAACCATCCTCTGCTATTCAATCAATGGATACTTTTGAGAAAATACCGTCCGTTCACACGCGTGCACAACGTATATTTCGTTTCATTCGTGGAAATCCCTATTTCAACAAACGCTTCGCCTCATTGCATCATTTTATGAGTTTTATTGGAGAATCCGTGGGAGACACCATGGTCCCCGTTGTGCTCGGCCGTTGACCAATTAATTCATAATATTCTCTGCTGCATGAAGCTGCGTTCTGGTCATAAGTGATAGGAATAGAATCAGGCCATTCGGCCCATCAAGTCTACTCCGACATTCAATCACGGCTGATCCATCTCTCCCTCCTAAGCCCATTCTCCTGCTTTCCCCTCATAACATCTCCCCATGGTATAGAACAGGAAATGTTGGAGCCAATGGTTCAGCTCCTGTGTTCTTCATTGCAACTTTGATTTTAAAAAAGCTAAACACGTTCATGTTCAGTAGCAGAGAGAGTGGGGGAGCGGGGAATGGGTAGAACAAGGGGGGTATCTCTGATAATCACTGAAGGGTAGTAGTCTACGGGAAATGGGATGCGAGTTAATGAGCAATATCTGGTCGGCATGGAAATAGTGGGCCGAAGGGTTTTTGTTCTGGAGGAGGTCCATGTCGGAGTGGAGGGAGAGTGAGGAGAGAGACACCACGGGGTAAATAGACTGGTAGCTGACGGCACTGGGTGCAAGAAGGAACTGCAGATGCTGGTTTAAACCGAAGATAGACACAAAAAAGCTGCAGTAATTCAAAGGGCCAGGCGGTATCTCTGGATAGAAGGAATAGGTGACACTTCGGATCGAGACACTTCTTCAGACTTCCCCATTCAGTCACCCATTCCTTCTCTCCAGAGATGCTGCCTGTCCCGCTGAGTTACTCCAGCTTTTTGTGTCGATCTTCGGAACACGGTGTAAACCAGACAGAAGGGAGGCCACACTATTCCACGGGCGAGTGGGGAAACGGAACCGTCTTCAGTGCAGTGTGACTCTGTGACTCGACCACAGTCCCGCTGCTGCTTGTGACAGCAAATACAGAATTCGACTCGCAGTTCCGGTTACATGCGTTTGGAAAATGAAAGCGCCTCATTATGAAAGAATTCAACACGAGCATGTACTTGAATAAGTGACCGGTTCGCGGAAGAAGCACAAATCAAAGAGTGGGAAGTGAATCTCTGAAAATTGCAGGTTTTTAGTCAAAGAAAATCTAAGGCTATTAACATGAAATTCTGCAACGTTATGTAACTAACCTACAAACAACACTTTTCCCCTCTTTCCTCTTCGACTCGCTTCCATATCTCCTTTCCCCCCTACCCTTCCACCTACGTACATTATCCTGATTCACAATTAAAATTATACGGCGCTTCCTCGTTAGTATAGTGGTTAGTATCCCCGCCTGTCACGCGGGAGACCGGGGTTCAATTCCCCGACGGGGAGAAGGTTTTCGTCGTTCTAAATGTAACTGGAATTCCAAGATGTATTTTACACATTTTGATTTATAAATCGTGACAACAAATCTTTTGTTGCTGAATTGATCGGTTTATTGAACATTCCGAATTAACATAAGACACACAGTACAGGAGGTCAGAAACAGGCCCTTCGGCCCACAATATCACGAAAGGATTTAAAAGGAGTGAATTTGGGACTTTTTTTTGGGGGGGGGGAACGATGCAGAAGAGAAATGGAGGACATTTAAAGGTGACATTTTAAGAGTACAGAATCTTTATGTCCCTGTTCGGTTGAAAGGAAATAGTAATAATTGGAAAGAGCCATGGTTCGGAAAAAGAGAGAGATCTACAATAATTATAGGCAGTATGGAGTAAATGAGGTGCTTGAGAAGTATAAAGAATGTAAAAAGAATCTTAAGAAAGAAATTAGAAAAGCTAAAAGAAGATATGAGGTTACTTTGGCAAGTAAAGTGAAAGTAATTCCAAAGGGTTTCCACAGCTATATTAATAGCAAAAGGATAACGAGGGATACAATTGGTCCATTAGAGAGTCAGAGTGGACAGCTATCTGCAGAGCCAAAAGAGATGGGGAGATATTGAACCATTTATTTTCTTTGGTATTCACCAAGGAGAAGGATATTGAATTATGTGAGGTAAGGGAAACAAGTAGAGTAGCTATGGAAACTATGAGATTCAAAGAAGAGGAAGTACTGACACTTTTGAAAAATATAGCAGTGGATAAGTCTCCAGGTCCTGACAGGATATTCCCTAGGACATTGAGGGAAGTTAGTGTAGAAATAGCAGGGGCAATGACAGAAATATTTCAAATGTCATTAGAAACGGGAATGGTGCCGGAGGATTGCCGTACTCCGCATGTTGTTCCATTGTTTAAAAAGGGTTCTAAGAGTAAACCTAGCAATTATAGACCTGTTAGTTTGACGTCAGTGGTGGGCAAATTAATGGAAAGGATACTTAGAGATAATATATATAAGCATCTGGATAAACAGGGTCTGATTAGGAACAGTCAACATGGATTTGTGCCTGGAAGGTCATGTTTAACTAATCTTCTTGAATTTTTTGAAGAGGTTACTAGGGAAATTGATGAGGGTAAAGCGGTGGATGTTGTCTATATGGACTTCAGTAAGGCATTTGACAAGGTTCCACGTGGAAGGTTGGTTAAGAAGGTTCAATTGTTGGGTATTAATGGTGGAGTAGCAAGATGGATTCAACAGTGGCTGAATGGGAGATGCCAGAGAGTAATGGTGGATGGCGGTTTGTCAGGTTGGAGGCCGGTGACCAGTGGGGTGCCTCAGGGATCTGTGTTGGGTCCACTGTTGTTTGTCATATACGTCAATGATCTGGATGATGGTGTGGTAAATTGGATTAGTATGTAGCAGATGATACTAAGATAGGTGGTGTTGTGGATAATGAAGTAGATTTTCAAAGTCTACAGAGAGATTTAGGCCATTTGGAAGAGTGGGCTGAAAGATGGCAGATGGAGTTTAATGCTGATAAGTGTGAGGTGATACATCTTGGCAGGACAAATCAAAATAGGACGGACATGGTAAATGGTAGCGAATTGAGGAATACAGTTGAACAGAGGGATCTAGGAATAACTGTGCACAGTTCTCTGAAGGTGGAATCTCATGTAGATAGGGTGGTAAAGAAAGCTTTTGGTGTGCTGGCCTTTATAAATCAGAGCATTGAGTATAGTAGTTGGGATGTAATGTTAAAATTGTACAAGGCATTGGTGAGGCCAATTCTGGAGTATGGTGTACAATTCTGGTCGCCAAATTATAGGAAAGATGTCACCAACATAGAGAGAGTACAGAGGAGATTTACTAGAATGTTGCCTGGGTTTCAGCAACTAAGTTACAGAGAAAGGTTGAACAAGTTAGGTCTTTATTCTTTGGAGCGCAGAAGGTTAAGGGGGGACTTGATAGAGGTCTTTAAAATTATGAGAGGGATAGACAGAGTTGACGTGGATAAGCTTTTTCCATTGAGAGTAGGGAAGATTCAAATAAGAGGACATGATTTGAGAATTAAGGGACAGAAGTTTAGGGGTAACATGAGGTGGGAACTTCTTTACTCAGAGAGTGGTAGCTGTGTGGAATGAGCTTTCAGTGGAAGTGGTGGAGGCAGGTTCGTTTTTATCATTTAAAAATAAATTGGATAGGTATGGACGGGAAACGTCTGAGTGCAGGTACATGGGACTAGGGGAGAATAAATGTTCGGCACGGACAATAAGAATAAGGGGAGAATAAGTGTTCGGCACGGACTAGAAGGGCCGAGATGGCCTGTTTACGTGCTGTAATTGTTATAATAATAATAATAATAGATTTTATTTATATAGCGCTTTTCAGGACTCAAAGTCAGTGTCCAACATAATTCCAAATTAATCTAATCTACTCTGAAGAAGGGTGTCAACCCGAAACGTCACCCATTCCTTCTCTCCAGAGATGCTGCCTGTCCCGCTGAGTTATTCCAGCTTTTTGTGTCCATTATCTTTAATCTAATCTGCTTGCCTACCTGTCATCTCTAACCCCCGCATTCCCATTTTATGCAGTGCATATTTGAAATATTCTTAAATGCCACTATCGTATCTGCTTCAACTACCATTCCTAGCAGCGCATTCCAGGCACCCACCTCTCTCCATCCCACACATCTCCTTTAAACTTTACCGCTCCCACGTTAAAGCTATGGCCTCAAGTGATTGAGATTTCCACCTAGGATAAAGATTCTCAGTCTATTCTATCTATATCTCTCAAAACTTTATATACCTCTGGCCTCAATTTCTGATGAACCAGAGAAAACAATTCCAGTCTGTCAAGCCTCACTTTGTAGCTACTGGCCCCTATCCCAGGCATGGCAGACAGGTTTTCCATTCTGCTAAACCTCTTCTGCACCCTCTCCAAAGCCTCCACACCCTTCCTGTAATAGGGAGAACAGAATTGAATGCAAGACTCCAAATGCAGATTGACAAAAGTCAGACAGAGCTGCATCGTGATATCCTGGCTTGGAGAACCGCGGGGCCCCTCTGATCCTGATACACTGGTAGGAAGTAACCAAGGAGGTCAAAGATCTAGAGCGAGTGTTCCCAACCTGTGGTAAATTTACCCCCAGGCATAAATTTGTTCATTGTGGAACTTAAAAGAATAATGTTTAAAACAGTATTTAAACATTTCCCTTTGTCGGTTGCTTTATTATGGTAGAAGTGGAAACTCAGTTACTGAACAAATCAGGGTAAGGGTAAAGTTACTTTCCAAAAGTTGCCAGGGGTAAACGGGACGAAAAAGATTGTGAACCCCTGCTCTAATACATGAAACATCTTAAATAAATCTAAAGTAATTCCTAAGAACACAGCAAGTATGATAATTGATGTCTCTAATTCCAGGTAACCCTTGCATTCCCTCTCTCTCCCCCACCCCAGTGGTTTTGATAGTTTCACCGTTCTTATCCCTTCATTTTTACCTCTTCCTCAGCCCACAATGGACCTTTGTGGGCTCGTTGGTCATCAGAGTAATCTCTGCTTTGTCCCGTACCTTTTCATACCTCTAGTTATCCACTTCCCTGGATCTCAGTCTGAAGAACGGTCTCGTTCCGAAACGTCGCCTTTCTCCAGAGATGCTGCCTGGCCCGCTGAGTTACTCCAGCATTTTGTGTCTCTCTTCGGTGTAAACCAGCATCTGCAGTTCCATCCTACACACAATAATTGCTGTCATCTCTCTCAGCACCCCGGCTTTCAAATATCGACATGTCACGTTCACCACGGACCTCTTCTACATCTGGTGATTCCTTCCCAGCGCGCTATCCCCAGCACCCATAGCTAAGATTTACAGTGGCTTGCAAAAGTATTCATACCCCTTGAACTTTTCCACATTTTGTCACGTTACAACCACAAACGTAAATGTATTTTATTGGGATTTTATGTGATAGACTCTTTAGTGCCTGCACAACTTCGACTATCTTTAATCTCTTTTGATTTCAATGTAAAGATCCGCATACATTTGATTTGATTGATCCTGTACCTGCAAATTGGCGTTGTAATCGTCAGTATGCAGAGACTTAAGATCACTGGCACCGAAACCTAATTGCCCGGTTTTCACAGAGTCTCCGATGAAGGGAATTCTCCCCGATAGCGTGTCTCACTGCCTCGCCATCAATCCCATTGCGGCCCGGGACCGGATTTCAATAAATGGCTCTTAACATCATCGCTCCCTCCCTTATCAGCACCAGTTTTAAAGCTTTGGATGCTTCGTAAATTTCCTCGCACATCTCAGAACAGGCCCTCGACATTAGATTCAAATTAATGTAGAAACAACCATCTCAGCGAGGCGTAGTTGTGATCCGAATCCGTCCTTTGGATCTCTCTCGCTCTCTCACCCTCTCGCCTCGGCATTCCCGGAATCATTTGGCATTTTGCGGGGACGGCCTGTTGGGGGGTGGGGGGAACCCTGGGTCATGGCGGCTCGTGGGCCGTTCCCTCCGCAGGTGCCGACTGGCCCGATGAGTTCCTCCAGCACTCTCTGTTTTTTGTGTTAAAGAAGGGACTGCAGATGCTGGAAAATCGAAGGTACACAAAAATGCTGGAGAAACTCAGCGGGTGCAGCAGCATCTATGGAGCGAAGGAAATAGGCAACGTTTCGGGCCGAAACCCTTCTTCAGACTGATAGGGGGTGGGGAGAAGAAAGGAAAAAAGGCGGAGGAGGAGCCCGAGGGCTGGGGGATGGGAGGAGACAACCAGAGGGCTGATCAAGGGGAGGGGACAGCAAGGGCTAGCAGAGTTGAGAGAATTCAATGTTCATGCCCCCAGGATGTAGACTGCCCAAGCGGAATATGAGGTGCATTTCCTCCAATTTCCGGTGTTCTGCCCAAGCGGAATATGAGGTGCATTGGAGGAAATGCACCTCAAATTCCGCTTGGGCAGTCTACACCCTGGGGGTATGAACATTGAATTCTCCCAACTCTGCTAGCCCTTGCTGTCCCCTCCCCTTCATCAGCCCTCTGGTTGTCTCCTCCCATCCCCCAGCCCTCGGGCTCCCCCTCCGCCTTTTTTCCTTTCTTCTCCCCACCCCCTATCAGTCTGAAGAAGGGTTTCGGCCCGAAACGTTGCCTATTTCCTTCGCTCCATAGATGCTGCTGCACCCGCTGAGTTTCTCCAGCATTTTTGTGTACCCTCTCTGTTTTTTGTTTGGCTCTGGAGTTGAAGGTGGACACGGGGGGGGGGGGGCTGGGGTGGCTTTGCGGGACGGGCAGCGGCTCTGGGGAGTGGGTGGCGTTTCGGGTCGAGACCCTCCTGCAGACAATCACAAGTACTCTCACCGACGAGAGTTCAGTTAAGTCTGAAGAAGGGTCTTCTCTCCAGAGTCACTGCCTGTCCCGCTGAGTTACTCCAGCTTTATGTCCATCTTCAATTTCAAGAGTTAAATAACAAAACAGAGTGCTGGAGGAACTCAGCGAGCTAGGCGGCATCTGTGGGGGGAATGGACTAGGAGTTGTTTCGGGCCAGGGTTCTTCTTCAATAGGAAGGAACTGCAGATCAAAGATACTAGAGCGGATACTAGTATCTTTGCTGCAGATTAGCATGATATTCTTCCGATTTAAATCGGAATTCCGATTTTGTTGTTTTCCTCTTTGTCAATTTTTTGTGCCCGATTATTTGGCGGCTAATGAACCGCTGTCTCTAAGGAGGTTGTGTCCAATCACCGACCAGCTTCCCTTAAAGTTCCCGTCCAATCAGCCGCTGTCTCCAAGGGCATTGTGTCAAATCACATAATCCGCTGGTCACTCGGCAGCCAATCAGACACAGTCTCCGAGGGGCCTTGTGATCAATCACCGACCTGCTTCCAACACACACACAGAGACAGAGAGAGAGAGATGCAAGAAAGCAGCTATGACATATAATACACAATAAACTATATTATAAATACAAAATAAACAAGTTATGCATTATTGTACTCTTACATGGGTATGACCGCACATAAAAAATGTCCCCTCCCCCCCTTCCTTCCCAACCTCAGCCTCACGGACCTTAGAGCATCCCTGGTTCCTAAAACCCACTGCCATCACTGGTAGAGAGTAAGAAATAAAGAAAGTAAGATGGAGAAAAAAATGGAAGATAGAAGTGGTAACGTGAGAAAAGAAAGCAAAGCCTGCAAACGGTGTGAAGCAAGAGATGAAAACAATGACATTAGCAAAAAGGAGCACACCCCAAAATGTTGCCAGAAGGTCTGAGTTACTCCAGCATAGATGTTTTTTTAGAGAACCAGCTTAGAAATAGGACTTTTGGCCCTCCGAGTCCACACACCGTTCAGTCATTCACACTAGTTCTGTTTCCCCATATTCACAACCACTCCCTACACATTAAAAGCATTTATTTTTACAGAGGCTAATTAACTTACAAAACTGTGTGTCTTTGGAATGTGGGGAGAACTTAAAAAAACGTTTTTAAATTGGCAGAAAAAAGCAGAGCCTTTTTCTGACTGAATAGACGGGACATTTAAAGAAGCAGCTGTTTGCTTGGCTGAGGAAGAAACACAACAGCCAATAAAAGGAAGACAGTCAGTGGAGCTGCTGTGTTGGGAGAAAGGCCATGTTGAGGCCAAGTGCAAAATTGGGGCTTGGCTTGATAGGCTTCAGTGAGAAGGGATGAGGAAAGGAGTGCTGTCAGCAAGCGAGTCAGTTTCAAGCCCGGAGGAGAAGCAGCATCAGTGGGAAGTTTGAAAAGGAGCCGTTGGGAATAAATATAATGATGCACGGTTACATTATGTGATACAGATGCTTCATGTGGGAGCTAGTGGACCCCATTGTGGCTCCTGCTGATCACATCTGCAGCAAGTGCTGGTTGCTCGTAGAACTCAGACTAAAGATTGATGACCTCGAATTTGAGCTTCAAACACTGCGGCACATCAGGGATGGGGAGAATTCAGAGTCAAAAGTCAAGAGGTTTTTATTGTCATATGTCTTAAACAGAACAATAAAATTCTTACTTGGAAATGTACAACAGAATAAGTAAACACACACACATAAAATAAACAAACAAATAATAATAGTGCTAAAAGGCAAAACTAATGTCCCCAAGTCAATGTAGTTCAGAGCTTATTTGGTGGTTACATGGATAGATAGACAATCGGTGCAGGAGTTGGCCATTCAGCCCTACGAGCCTGCACCATCATTCAATGTGATCATGGCTGACCATCCACAATCAGTACCCATTCCTGCCTTCTCCCCATACCCCTTGGTTCTGCTAGCCCTATATTTAACTCTCTCTTGAACGCATCCAGTGAATCGGCCTTCTGGGGCAGAGAATTCCACAAATTCACAACTCTCTGTGTGAAAAAGTTTTTCCTCATCTCAGTTTTAAATGGCTTACCCCTTATTCTTAAACTGTGGCCCCTGATTCCCGACTTCCCCAACATCAGGAACATGTTTCCTGCATCTAGCTGGTCCAATCACTAAATAATTTTATGTTTCTATAAGATCACCTCTCATCCTTCTAAATTCCAGTGAATACAAGCCCCGTCGCTCCATTCTTTCATCATATGACTGTCCCGCCATCCCGGGAATTAACCCCGTGAACCTACGCTGCACTCCCTCAATAGCAAGAATGTCGTTCCTCAAATTAGAAGACCAAAACTGCACAGTACTCCAGGTGTGGTTTCAACAGGGCCCTGTACAACACCAGAATTATCTCTTTGTGCCTATACTCAACAATTCTCGTTAAGAAGGCCAACATGCCATTAGCTTTCCTCACTGTCTTGTATCTGCATGCTTACAGTGACTGATGAACTAGGACACCCAGATTTCGTTGTACTTCTGCTTTTCCTAACCTGACACAATTCAGACATCTGCCTTCCCGCTCTTGCCACCAAAGTGGATTACCTCACACTTTTCCACATTATACTGCATCTGCCATGCATCTGCCCACTCACCCAACCTGTCCAATTCACCCTGCATCCTCACAGCATCTTCACAGTTCACACTGCCACCCAGTTTTGTGTCATCTGCAAATTTGCTAATGTTACCTTTAATGCCTTCATCTAAATCATTAATGTATATTGTAAATAGCTGCAGTCCCAGTACCGAGCCTTGCGGCACCTCACTAGTCACTGCCTGCCATTCTGAATATATAATAACCCGACGGCTGTAGGGAAGTTGTTCCTGAACCTGAATGTTAGTTTTTACAGGCTCCTACATCTTCTTCCCGATGGCAGCAATGAAATGAGTGTGAGGCAGGGGTGGTGTCGTTCTCTGATGATGCTGGCTGTGTTTCTGAGGCAGTGTGAATTCTGTAAATCCTTCGATGGTAGGCAGGTCAGTACCCATGATGGTCTGGGCAGTGTTCACCACTTTTGCAGTCTTCTTCGTTGCTGGTTGCCCCTCTAAACCATTCCTATCCATGTACCTATACAAATAACTTTTACATATTCTTATTGTACCTTCCTCAACTTCTTCCTCTGGTGGCTCGTTGCATACACCCCCACTCAGTCATAGAATGATGCCCCTCAGGTTCCTATTAAATCTTTCCCCTCTCACGTTACAACTATGCCATCTAATTGTTGATTTCCCAATACTGGCAAAAAGTCTTTGTGTATTCACCCTTTCTATTCCACCGATGATTTTAGACATCTCTATAAAATCACCCTTCAACCTCCAGCACTCCAAGGAATAAAGTTATAATCTGGCCAGCCTCTCCCTGTAGTTCAGGCCTCGAGTCTTAAATCTTCTCTGTACTCTTTCCAGCCCGTTTAGTGGTATCTTTAAGTTAAAAGAGCAAATATGCAAATAGGATAAATAATGTGTGTACAAAGCCTTGTCACTGTGACATGTCCCCAATTTCCCACATCTGGGGTGCACTCCGCTCCATTGACCTCAGAAAACTGGGGAAATACAACTTCTTATTAGTCTCCTCCCACTTCCTCCAAATCAAAGGGCACTCGCATGGGCCCGAGCTATGCCTGACTCTTTGGAGGGTACGTTGAACAATCCCTGTGCCAGGCATACACTGGCCCTATTCCTGAACTCCATCTCGGTTACATTAACGGCTGCATCGGTGATACCTCCTGCACCCATGCATATCTCATGGACTTCTTTAATTTCACTATCAATTTCAATCCTGCACTCAAATTCACTTGGAACATCTCCGACACCTCCCTTCCCTTTCTTGATCTCAACAACTCTATCACAGGTGATAGACTTTCGACTGATTTCTATTATAAACCTACTGAGTCCCATTACTATCTGGACACTTCTTCGCACCCTGCTTCCCGCAAATATTCTATCCCCTACTCCCAATTCTTCCATTTACCCAAGGTGAGGTGTTCCATACCAGGACACCTGAGATGTCCTCAATCTTTTCCCCTCTTCCATCATCGATGAGGCCCTCACACGTCTCCTCGATACCCTGCAGCTCCACTCTTGCTCCTCCTCCCCCCAGTCACCCTAGTCTTTACCTTTCACTCCATCAGCCATCGCATACAACCCTCCGTCATGTTCACCACCTCCAACGGGATCCCACCACTAGTCACATCTTCCCATCCCCTCCTTTCCACCATCCGCAGAGACCATTTCCTCCGGTTAACTTATCCCTTCCCACCCAAACCACCTCCTCCCCAGGTACCTTCCCCAGCAACCGCAGATGTAACACCTGTCCGTTATGTAGCTTATTCTAGCTAGCTACCTGTCCCTTTACCTCCTCCTTCGACTGACCAGGGACCCTTCAGGTTAGGCAGAGGTTCACTTGCACCTCCTCCAACTTGATCTACTGTATCCGTTGTTCATGGTGTGGACTCCAATTCATCAGCAAGACCAAACATAGACCGAGTGATCATTTCAGGGTACATCTTCGATCAGTCCTTCTGGTCCTACCTGATCTCCCGGTTGCCAAACACTTTAATTCCCCTTCCCATTCCACATGCACCTTTCTGTCCTGGGGCTCTTCCATTGTCAGAGTGAGGCCAAACGCAAATTGGAGGAACAGCACCTCATATTTTGCTTGGGCAGTTTGCAACCCAGCGGTATGAATATTGATTTTCTTAACTTCAAGTAGCCCTTGCAACCCCTCTCTCTCCAACCCTCCCCACCCTAGTCGTTGTATTAGTTTCAATGTCGTGGTGGTGAGTTTCATTGTCTGTAACTCGGTTTCACCTGGCCCTACAGCTAACAATGGCCTGTCTCTGATATTGTTGTTACTTTTTTGCATATATTTCATTCATTTGTTTTATATCTCCCTATATCACCGTCTCTATCTCGTTTCCCCTTTCCCTGACTCTCAGTCTAAAGAAGGGTCTCGACCCAAAACGTCACCTATACCTTTTCTCCAGAGATGCTGTTTGAGCCCGCTGAGTTACTCCAACTTATTGTATCTTTCTGGGGAAAAAGAAAAAATGAATATCCTTGCCCTCGCCTGTGTGCTGCTTGCCCACCTCCCAGAACTCAGCAAAGCCACACATTGATCACCAGCAGCACCTCAAAATGGCTGCTCCGATGGAGCCTGCCCTCCTTTTATTCGCTGTTCACACCACACATTGTCTCTCACCTCCAACGGCTGGTTTTTAAATATTCCCGCCTGGTCAGGCCTTGGGGATTTATCCACTCTAAAGTGCTTTAGGACCACCAAGACCTCGTCTTTGGAAATTTGTGCGTGGCCCAATACATCACAGCTCATCATTTTATACAGTAAAAACTGATTAGATATTTCATTTACAATCTCACATATATCTTTGCCTCCACACATAAAAAGCCACACTGATCTTTAAAGGGACCTATTCACGCCTTAGGCACCACTTTACTCTCAATATACCTGTGGAATCTCTTGGAATGTTCCTTTACCTGGCCTGTCAGATCCATCTAATCCTCTCTTTACTCTCCTGATTTCCCTCTTAGGTTTACTCCCACACTTCTTGGCGAGCAATTCATTTCATCTTGACTACCTAAACCTGTAGGGTGCCATCTTTTTCTTTACCAGAACCTCAATATTGCTCATCAGCCAGGGTTCCCTAAACTCGCCAACCCTGCCCTTTCCTCTAATCGGATCTTCCTGTCGCTGAACTCTTGCTATCCAACTTTTAAAAGCCCCCTATTAGGCAGATGCCCCTTTATCTGTGAAATTTTTCACCCAATCGACTTCTGCAAGTTCCCCTGTAATGCCTCCAAAATTGGCCTTGCCCCATTTTAGGACCTTAACGTGGACCTGTCCATTCTTTCTCCATAGCTGATGTGCAGAGCAACCTGTTTCAGAGGAGGTCAGTGCCTTAAATATGCTGCCAGGGTTGATGGTTGAGGCAGATACAATAGTGGCATTTAAGAGGCTTTTGGATAGGCATATGATTATGCAGGGAACGGAGGGATATGTATTATGCACAGGTAGTAAGAGACAGGCTTGGCGTCATGTGCGGGTTGGACTGCTTGAACCGCGGGGTTTAAAGGACACGGAGCCAGGGCCTAACATCGCCCAGCGTGGCTAAATGGCCACGGGACTTACCATCGCCCGCCAGGGGCTTTACCATCGGAGCCCCAGTTCGCCTCGACGCTGCAGTTGGACTGCTGGACCACGGGAGAAGAACAAAGGGAAGAGATAAGACTTTTGCCTTCCATCACAGTGAGGAGGTGTTGGAGATTCACTGTGTGATGTATGTTTATGTAAACTGTGTTAAGTGTGGGTCTTGGGTTATTTTGTAATGTAAAAAACTGTAGTAAATGATATTTCGTTCAAACCTATGTTTGAATGACAATAAATAGCATTCCATGTTTGGCAGGTCATTGTGGCCGAAGGGACTCTTCTTGTGATGTACTATTCTATGTAGACTCCTTATCACGGTTCCCAAAGTGCTCCCCCACTCACACTTTGCCCTATCTTGTTCCCTTAGAGTAGGTTCAGTGTTGACCCCTCTCTAGCAAGGCTCTCTATACATTGATTAAGGAAGCTTTCCTGATTACATTTTACAAATTCCACCCCGTCCAAGTCCTTGGCACTATGGGTGACCCAGTCAACATTGAAGTTAAAAACTCCCGCTAATATACTGGGGTATAATACACCCTTTCTTCTTCTTGCGTATGGAGTGCACAGCCTAAAGTTGTAAGACAACTTGTTCTATTTGAATTTCTGTTTGTGCACGTCGCGTTGATTGTATTAGTTGAAACAGGGTGGACCACGTGAAGGTTGCAATTTCCCACCCCAATATATACCTTATTATACATAGTGATCTGCGATCTGCAAAACATCTACTCCTCTAATTCCTGCAGACATTCAATAGTCCCATCAGTCATCATCCCCTACTTGGTACTAAGTTGCATACATATAGCCTCTCTGGATGATCCCTAAGAATATCCTCGGTGAGCACTGTTGCTATAACCTCTCTTGTCAAAAAGCCAACCTCCAGTTCACATTTATTTCAAGAGGACTAGAATATAAAACCAGGAATGTAATGTGAGGCTTTATAACAAAGATATTAACTCCTCTAGTATCTTTGGTCCTGGCCATTTGTGAGGCGGTTTTCCGCTCAACGGTGACGCACATCCAACGCTCAGAGGCACCCGGTGACGATCCTGCTTTAGTGATCACGGTGCAGAGTGTTTAGGAAGGAGGGGGAGCGGGCAGTTTGGACAAGGAGGGTGGGTGGGGGCAGGGAATGGGGAGACAGAAGGGGGATGGGGAGGGGGGGATGGGAGACGATGGGGAGTGGGAAAGAATGGGGAGGGGTGTGGGGAATGGGAAGGGCGAGTCTGAACATCAGAGCTGGGAGCAGCCCAGAACCCCACAAACTGATTGAAGGTCATGTTTATGAAGGCCATCATAGGTCAGACAGCAGGACAGGAGCTGACAGTGATTTACTGATTTCACCATTGTATTTATATTCTGAAAGCTGAGGAACTTCCCAATCTGTGGTTTAATAAACTATTCATACTTCAGATACAATTAACAAATATCCGACAATGAGTGAAGGCTTGAACAATTTGTGCAGTTTCACTGCTGGCTCTCAAATCACAATTTCAGGAATCGCAGCAGATCCAACTATCCAACAATATTTGAAAGCTTATTTGAAAAGATATTTCAAAAATTAATACTATGTGGTCAGGCCATTGAATGGACTGGAGTAAATCTTCATGCCACATGTTCTTCTGAAGGAGTTGTTCCCCTGGTCCAGACCCATCAGTGAGCGGTTTGAACTGGGGCAAGATTTTCAGTGCAAAAACCTGTGAGACCGACGTCCTTCAGCATGGAGATTGCTCTAAAAACAATCTGTCCCCAGAAACCCCTAAATGCTATTATTGGTCTCTGAAACTCCCTCCCCCCTGGGCTGTTCCTTTCTGCAATTCCCCAGTTCCCACCATAGACACCCAGCCCGATAAATGGCAGAGGCATTGTGGTGTGGATCAGCAG
The DNA here is from genome assembly GCA_038087875.1 of Malacoraja senta. Taxonomy (NCBI): domain Eukaryota; kingdom Metazoa; phylum Chordata; class Chondrichthyes; order Rajiformes; family Rajidae; genus Malacoraja; species Malacoraja senta. The sequence continues at coordinate 1,747,695 of CM075990.1, read as the reverse complement.
CTGAGTGACATGGCAGAGCCACCTCTTGCATTTACTATATGTTCGGGTCCGCCTGGGAACCGGTGGAACCATTGGATTCTAAATCCAAAGCATAGACATTCAAAGGGGTGGGCAGGAAACAGGCCAGATGTGGTGACAGATATACATTGAGATGTTCATAAAGACACACTCAGTCCAGGTCTGGTTCCCTGCAGAGACTTCAGCTGATTCTCTCCACCTCTACTGAATGCATTCTCCCACAGCCTGAAACAGATTGGAAAACAAGGAGGGAATAAGCAGATCGCACAACAGTGTCTATAACAAAGGCAGTGATCAATATTTCAACACCAGGAAAGCTCACGGATCGACTGATATTTTATTACATTAAATGCTCACACAAACACTCACCCGATCCATTTCAGACTCGGGAGCATCCGTGTCAGGTAGCAGAGAGCGGGGACAGATCGGTCTGTTAAGGAGTTTTTTCCCAAGTCCAGACTAGTCAATGATTGGTTTGTACTGAGTGCAGAGATGAGATAGTTGGTGCAATAATCTGTGAGACCAATATCTCTCAGCCTGGAAATTAGAGAGAGAGGATGAGGGAAACAGAAAGACTGGAAACAATCCTGAATGTTTATCAACACAATGACTAATCATGCCGGAGTCCTTGGGACCTGACTGGGACTTGACCACAGAAAAATAGCAGATCACTCTGATGCCTGACTGATCATCACCCTGAGCCAAAGAACTGGGTTTTTTTTAAGTAAAGGGCTCTCCAGGTGTTGTTGGGGGTTCCATTCCTAAGAACTGTTGGTAACCCAAAAGCTTTGGCAAATCAGGAAGTTGTCCGATGAGATCACAAAAGTTGCACTGGGAGATTAATGAGGTACAGTTTAGTTTATTGCCATGTTTTGTTGCATGCTAACCAGTCATATTACAGAGTTCAGACACTCCCATTGTACGCAAACCTTTATGCAAGTCGAATTTTACACGTCGGAATCACCGTAAAACCAGGTAGAAACAGAACTGTTATTACTGGTTGATACAAAACGACACAAACTCCTGAGGTTACTCAGCAGGTCAGGCAGCAACTCTGGGGAACTCAGTCTGCTGAGTTACTCCAGCAGATTGTGTGGTTCCACCTTAAAACTGGGTGCTAATAGTGCTGGTCTGCACCAACGAGCCCTTCTTTCCCGACTGCCACGCCGTCCGGTTGACACAGCTGTTGTTGCGGCTCACGTTGTAGACCCTGGCTGGCAGCTCTTTCTGCAGGCGCCTCCACCGACAGGGTGCGCTCGGTCACCATGGGGCTCCCTCTCCGCTCGCCTGCTTCCACATCTTCCTGTCGGCCGTCACTTTGTCAGCTCTCCCCTCCACCGTCACCTCCTCCTCTTTCTCCACCTTGGAATATATTGGCATCTCTGGGAGAGGAGGAAAGTCAGCGGTGGAAGGGGGAGAGGCAAAGCGGACAGTGACAGGAGGAGGAGGATGAGGAGGGGGTGGTGGAAGGAGCTGAAAAAGTGGCAGCAGGTGAGAAGATAGCTCGCTGGAGCACGTTGTGGAAGATGTCAGCAACTAGGCCAGGAGTTGCTCTCCACTGCCTCCCTCGCCTTCCCAGTGTCGCACCAACAGTGGCCCAAACTGGAAGAGCAGCGAGCCCAGGCAATGCTTTTATAACTATGAAGCGGACAGGAAGCCATCGCCATCCTCCTGTTGCAATGACAAAGGTCATTCAGGAAACGGGACCACCTATTGTGAATTATAAGTGCGTTTACGTAAGTTGTTTACTGCGTAAGCTGGCGAGTGTAAATTTCAGTTGATTTTAGATCTTAACCAGAACATAGCTAGAATTTAATTTGTGTAGATCTGTAGGACAGATCCAAAACCACAGAATGCCGGACAAGAGAGTTCAACCCGTATTAATGTCCAGTGTCAGACACCCAATAATTGTACACTTCCTCTCAGAGTCTGCTACTTACCCTAGTTTCTGTATTTTACAGTCAGGGTGCCTCAGAGCCACAGACAACAGTTTCACTCCGGAATCTCCCAATGCATTGTTCTCCAGTCTAAACACAAACAGCGAGAAACAAACCAATTCAGATCTCATGTGTAGACACAAATGCTGGAGAAACTCAGCGGTTGCAGCAGCATCTATACCAACAAGCCGTTCTTTGGAAATAGGCAACGTTTCGGGCCGAAACCCTTCTTCAGACTTCAGAATTCAAATCTCATGTCTGATACATTTTCTCTTACCTGGATATTTCAAGAAAAAATAAATCAATAAACAATAGACAATAGGTGCAGGAGTAGGCCATTCGGCCCTTCGAGCCAGCACTGCCCTTCAATGTGATCATGGCTGATCATCCCCAATCATACCCCGTTCCTGCCTTCTCCCCATATCCCCTCTGCTATTTTTAAGAGCCCTATCTAGCTCTCTCTTGAAAGCATCCAGAGAACCTGCCTCTACCGCCCTCTGAGGCAGAGAATTCCACAGACTCACAACTCTCTGTGAGAAAAAGTGTTTCCTCGTCTCCGTTCTAAATGGCTTACTCCATATTCTTAAACTGTGGCCCCTGGTTCTGGACTCCCCCAACATCGGGAACATGTTTCCTGCCTCTAGCGTGTCCAAGCCCTTAACAATCTTATATGTTTCAATGAGATCCCCTCTCATCTTTTGAGATATGAATGATCAGATTTCCCCTCACTACCCAACTCGTGTTTATTGATGCAGAGAAACTCACTCCTTGCCAATTGCGAAGCAGCATGAGGGAGGGGGGAAAATAGAGCTAAGTGAAGGACAGGTAGAGGGGGCCAGACCTACTCACACTCAGATATGGGGGGGAGGGAGGAAGGAGGCGCAGCCAACATTACCAGAAATGGGGAACTGTGGGATGCGAGAGCCACACAGATGAATTGGACATATATTGAGATGCCAAAGGCCTGATCAACCGGAAGGAATGGTACCGATTGATGTGTGTTCCAACTAATGGACAAGGTGTGGCCAGGAATTGGGGGGGAGGGGGTGGTGTAGTGTAAAGAGACAATAGGTTGGAGTGGACAGTAGGCTAAGTTAGATCAGCCCAAGATGTTGCCCAAGACAGCATTAGGGGTCTCACTGAAACTTGGTTGAAACTGGATTATATCAGTCTCAATGAGCAGTTGTAATTAAAGTGACCATTACGTGAGCCTCTGCCTGGATGTTGCCTAGCAACCACAATCAAGGAAAGGGTTGTGCAATTCAGCATTGTACCTATATGAAATTGTACAATTCACATATTTTTATCACATACAGCACACTAAATACAGCAGGGTAATCATGAAATCCTTTATCTTTATAACTCACGAAGCATGGGATGTAGATTTGAGTGTGGTTGGGCGGGTGGGGCTGGGGAGGGAAGGTGAATGTGGATAAAGAGTAGTATACAAAGCTATGTATGCTTTGTATCCAAAAGCCTAGGACAGGAGAGCATCTGCCCTTGAAGATGACTCCCCCAAGTTTGCCAATTTGTAATACAGGAAGTTTACTCTAAAAGTAAAGGGCCTGTCCCACTTGGACGACCTAATCCAGGAGTTTAGAAGACCCTAGACGAGTTGAAAAAAATGTCACGGTCGCGTTGACTCGCCGAAGTAAAAGACCTCCTACCACCATGTCTACGACCTCCTACAACTCTGCCCTCCTAAAGGACGTCATTACAACAGCCGGTCCCAGCATCCTCGCCATCTTCAACAGCTCTCTGGCCAATGGCACTGTACCTACCTGCTTCAAGCATGCGGTGGTCCAGCCACTCCTGAAAAAACCTAACCTCGACCCCACCTTGCCAAGCAACTACAGACCCATTTCTAAACTGCCTTTCCTCTCAAAAGCCCTTGAAAAGGTAATTTTAAGTCAACTTATGCCTTACCTTCACCAAAACACTATCTTGGAAACTTTCCAATCAGGTTTCAGGGCTCACCACAGCACAGAGTCTGCCTTGTTGAAGGTACATAATGACCTACTGCTCACCGTTGACTCCGGCGACTGTGCAATCCTGCTCCTTCTTGACCTCAGTGCAGCATTTGATACTGTCGACCACACCATCCTAATTGACCGTCTCCGGTACGGGGTTGGTATTGATGGCACTGCCCTGAGCTGGTTCATCTCCTACATCAAAGGTAGGAGTTTCTCGACTAACATAGGCAACTCTTTCTCCTCCCCAGCTAATCTCTGCTGTGGGGTTCCACAAGGTTCCATCCTTGGCCTCATTCTCTTCTCCCTGTTTATGCTCCCCTTAGGCCAAGTAATTGAAAGGCAAGGCATTTCCTTCCATTGCTACGCAGACGATACACAACTCTATCTCCCCCTGAAGCCCAAAAAACAATCAAATCTGCTTAACCTTACCCGCTGCCTCGAGGATATAAAGTGTTGGATGGCCCAGAACTTCCTCCAACTAAACGAGAGTAAGTTTGAGGTCATCCTTCTCGGCCCCTCGGTCTCAATCAAAATGATAGCAGGCAGCCTTGGAAGCCTTACCCCACTACTCAAACCTCACGTCAAAAACCTTGGCGTGATATTTGACTCAGCACTGAAATTTGACAAACAAGTCAATGCCGTGGTAAAAGCTAGCTTCTTTCAGCTTCGGACGATAGCTAAAATAAAACAATTCCTCCAGTTTGATGACCTTGAAAAGATCATCCACACATTTATCTCCTCCCGCCTAGATTACTGCAACTCCCTTTACACTGGCATCAGCCAATCTTCCCTGTCCCGCCTGCAACTGGTCCAAAACGCCGCAGCGAGACTCCTGACGGGCACCCGAAAAAGGGACCACATCACCCCAATCCTGGCCTCTCTCCACTGGCTCCCTGTGCGGTTCCGTATAAATTTCAAGATCCTCCTCTATGTCTACAAAGCCCTCAATGGGCTTGCCCCCACCTACATTAAAAGTCTTCTCACCCACCACACCACCTCCAGGTCCCTCAGATCGTCCGACTTGGGGTTACTGAACATCCCGCCGTCTAGGCATAAGCTCAGGGGCGACCGCGCCTTTGCGGTTGCAGCTCCTAGACTGTGGAACAGCACCCCCCTTCCCATCAGAACTGCCCCCTCCATCGACTCCTTTAAGTCAAGACTAAAAACGTATCTATACTCCCAAGCCTTTCTTGACGTCCTCTGAGCGAGGGCTATATGTATATATGTATGTAGTTTGTTTGTTTATACTATTCTTATAACAAATGTAAAACACTTTGGCCAACGAGAGTTGTTTTTTAAATGTGCTATATAAATAAATGTGACTTGATGTGACTTGATGTCTACGACCTCCTACGACTATGTCTACGACCTCCTACGACTATGTCTACAACCTCCTACAACCATGTCTACGACCTCCTACGACTATGTATATGACCTCCTATGACTATGTCTACGACCTCCCTCGACCTCAGTCTTCCACACCTAAGACCAACTACGACCAGCTACGAGTGGAAAATGATCACATGATAAAATGATGTCATGATTGCATTTTTTTTTCTCGGACCAGTTACCGGCCTACGACTACCTTCAACTAACTACGACTACCATCACGACCTACTACGACCTACCTACGAGTAAAAAGTATCAATTTTTTCCATGCCAACCTTTTTTTTAAACTCGTGGATATTTTTTATCAGGCTGGAAAAAAGCGCCGCGACCAACTTGAGGCCACGAGTACGCGAAGAACACTCAAGAGCATGAGGAAGAGTTACAAAGACTTCCTACGACCTCGTGGCGACCTTGCTGCGAGTATGAGTCATGGGCAAACTCGGCAGAGGTCGCCAATTAGGTCATGAAAATGGGACAGGGGCTTAAACCTGGCACATCACGTGAATCTCCTACTGGACAATCTGTTGCTTGACCTACCTCAGCAAAAGGATAGGATGTATCAACACACCAACTGCTGCCACTAGTGTTGGCCTTGGTGCCAGTGTCATTCAGAAGGCACCTGGTCAATGGACGTGTGGGAAAGCAATAAACTTGGGAAAGAGCAATAAATGCTATTGATTACAATGAAATCGATGGCTTTTTAAAAAAAACTTATCCAGTGATGTCTTCAACTGCCCTTCTCAAGAAGCCATTTAGACAGAAATTACTATAAAAACTTCTGGTTATTTGGCACAAATGTTCAGAGTATTCTTTCATACATTTTATTCAAACTGTTTCTTTTCCTTCACAAACAACAAAGTGGGTCAATCTTACAATTTAATGTAAAAGAGAAATGAGCAGTTACCTCAATTCCTGACATTTGTGCAGCCCGGGTCCCAGTTGCTGGAGTCCTTCACACTGAATGTGGCAGCCCCACAAATTGAGATGTTTTATTGTGTCACAGAGCCCAATCGCACGAGACAGCACGGCACAGTCAATCAGGGTTAGTCGTATTCCAATTAATGACAGTGTTTGAATGGATCCCAGTGTGTCCTGTGCAAGGCTACTATTTTGACACTCAAAAAGGAACGGCAATGTATTTAGGAAACTCCTTTTACCAGTTTGACTCCATGCATTTCCAATCGGCTTTTTAACCTCCTCCTTCACCCAGTCAATCACTTGGACAGTTGTTTGATGAGGAAATGGGCCCAGAAACTCCTCCAATCGTCGAGATGACCCTGGGGAGGAGAGACCAGCAACAAAACGGAGAAATACCTCAAATCGCCCATCTTCCTTGCTATGGGCTTCAGTGAGGAGTTTCAGGATATCTCCAGGATCTGGAGTCAGGAATTGTGCAAGTGCAGCTACAAACTCTTGGATAGTGAGGTGAGGAAATGTGTATGCCCCACTCCAGGCAGAATCCTCTCTCTCCAAAAGTTCCATCGGGAAGCCGGAGAGGAACTGGGAAGGCTGGAGATCGTACTTGATCAAATCTCCATCTGTGAACACAATGTTCTTCTCGGACACTCCTGTGAAGGCCATCTGACCAATCCTCAGTAGCACCTCACGGGGGCTCTCATTTTCACAACCGTGGTTTTTCAGGATGTTGTAAATGTAGTAGGAATATAGTTCGGTGATGGTCTTGGGAACTTGCAGCGGGTCCCCGTGTCTTTGCGCGAAGAAGGGGCCCAGTACAAGGCCGAGGATGCAGCAGTATGAGGGGTTGTAGCTCATGGTGTGCAGAATCTCATTCTTCTCCACGTGTTTGAAAACAGTTGCTGCCACCGTCTGATCTTCAAAAAACTTGTTGAAATATTCCTTTCGTTCCTCTCCAACAAATCCCAGGATTTCAGCCCAGACACCGATCTCCGCCTTTTCCAATGAATGTAATGTAGTGGGGCGGGTGGTCACTAGCACTGAACAGCCTGGGAGAAGCTTGTGTTGGATTAAACTATACACAATGTCAGACACTTCACACCGCCACTCAGGGTCTGTGCATATGTGCTGAGGTTCTACTGTGTCTCTCAGATTGTCAGCAAAATCGATTCTGCCCTTAAATTCATCCAAACCATCAAATATAAACAGCAGTCTCTCTGGGTTCTTCCAGACCTCTTCCAGGATATTTCTAAAGTAAGGATATTGATCCAGAATCAGTTTGTTCAGGTTTATTCGACAGCTAATGGAATTTAAATCTCTGAATTTGAAAATGAAGACAAACTGGAAGTGTTGGTATATTTTCTCTGTGGCCCAGTCATAAACAATCTTTTGCACCATTGTTGTTTTTCCAATCCCCGCAACTCCGGCCACCACTGCCGAATTCCCAGTTTTGAATTTGTTCTGAGAGAAGCTGCTCTGGACCAATTGATCAGTCCGGATTTTTTCCAGCTCTCCCTGGAGGTGTTTCTCTCTCCACTTTTCATGTTCTCGGCCTCTTGCCAGCAGCTCATGTTCCACCACTCCCCAATCTCGAACAGTAGAAATGACCGTGAGCTCAACGTATCGATCAACCAGCTGGAAACCATTAGCATTTCCCTTCTTGAGGAGCGTGTTCACTCTCAGTGTTTCGGTCTCTACCCGCAGAAACTCCTTGTGTTTTTGCTGAACATCTTTCATGAGAACAGACAGAACGTGACACAACGTTAGATGCCTTAACTCAATATTCAGTGTTCAAGATTACAAACGTGAATTTAATGTTTCCATGAATATTTCAGAGCTACTCCAAAACTCTTGTCTTTGGTAATCCAGCATCTGCAGTTCCTTGTTTCTACATTTCTAGCTATATATTTGTTTGGCCGAGACACTGGCTATCTATTAGGATCTTTTGGACTGTTATAAATGTAACACATAAGTGGAATTCCCAATGTTTGTGGAAAATCATTTGGAAAAATTCAGCACGAGGGAAGTAAGTGCTTTCATCCTTTCCCAACTTGAACTGAATCGGAGTTGATCAGCAAATGGGAACAGACCCCAGGAGAAGGTGTTTGGGGAGCTGAAAGGTTTGAAGGTGGATCGGTCACATGGACTAGATGGATTACACTCCAGGGTTCTGAAACAGATACTATTGAGATTGTGCAGGCTTTAGTAGTGATCTTTCAAGAATCACTAGAGTTAGGAATGGTTTCAGAGGACTAGAAATTCGCAAATGTAGCTCCACTGTTTAAGAAGGGAGCAAGGCAAAATAAAGGAAATTACATGCCGGTTAGTCCGTCTTCTGCGATTGGTAACATTTTACAGTCCATTATTAAGGATGAGGCTTTCAGGTACTTGGAAACACATGATAAGCACATGTCAGCATGGTTTCGTAAAGGGAAGGTGTTATCTGACAAATCTATTAGAGTTTTTTGAGGGGGTAACAAGCAGGATAGACAAAGGAGAGTCAATGGATGTTGTTTCTTTGGATTTTCAAAAGGCGTTTGATAAGGTGCTGCACATGAGGCTGCTAAATGAGATAGGAGCCCATGATATTAGAGGCAAGGTAGTAGTATGGATAGACGATTGGCTGACTGGCATATGGCAAAGGGTGGGAATATAAGGGGCCTTTTCTGGTTGGCTGCGATGTTCCACAGGGGTTGTTGTTGAATCCACTACTTTTCATCTTATGTATTCATGACCTGGGTGATGGAATTGATGCCTTTGTGCCAAATTTGCAGATGATAGGAAGATTGGATGAGGGGGTAAGTAATGTTGAGGAAGCAGGGAGTTTGCAAAAGTAGTTGGACAGGTGAGAATGTGGGCAAAGAAGTAGCAAATTGAATACAGCGTAACAAAGGGTACGGTAATGTACTTTAGCAGAAGGAATAAAGACATAGAGGAGTGGTTCCAGAAATTGGACAAGCAAAGGGACTTGGTGCAGGATTCCCAAAAGGGTTAATTCGCATGTTGTTAGTGGTGATGAAGGCAAATGTAATGTTAGCATTCATTTTGAAGGGACTAGGATATAAAAGGAGGGATGTAATGCTGAGGATTTGTGAGGTGCTGGTGACGCCACATTTGGAATATTGTGAGCAGTTTTGTGACCGAAATCTGAGGAATGATGTGCTGACATTGGAGAGGGCCCAGAGGTTTATGAGAATGATCATGGGATGATTCGGTTAATGGGTGAGAGTGTTTGGATGCTCAGGGCCTTTCCTCGCTGGAGTTTAGAAAGTAGAGGGTGACGGGGAGGGAAGAGAAGGGGTTCTCTTTGAAACCTATCAGATAATGAAAGGCCATGATAGAGTGGACGTGCAAAGGATGTTAGTAGTAAGGGGAGAGTACAACCAGAGGGCATGGCCTCAGAATAAAAGGACAAACCTTTAGAATGGATATGAGGAGGGATTTGTTTTTTGCCAAAGAATGGTGAATATGGAAATCATTGCCACAGACAGCTGGTTCTCACCGGGACCACTTTATTTGGGCCACATGGTCTGTGTTCTTGCCCCAAACATTCTATTCTGTATTCTTTTTCTGAAATTGCATCTGATGAAGCTGAATCCATATCCTCAGTCCTCAAATTCACCAATTACAGGTTATAATTCTGACTTCTGTATACTACTTGACTTTATAACAAACAAATCTAAATGACTCCTGAATTAAATAACTATTTTATAAAGAGAAAATTGTGTTTAACGGTTAAGAGGAAGAGAGCCGTAAAATGAACTTAGCATTGTATAAGAGACCTCTGTACAGTCAGTGGGACATACTGGAGTTGCTAGTTTAGTTTAGAGATACAGCGCAGAAACAGGCCCTTAGCTGGGTGGAACTTTTAAAGTGCACAGTGGTGGTGCTGTAGACTTGTTACCTTACAGCACCACACTCAGGTTCAATCCTTACTACGAGTGCTGTCTGTATGGAGTTTGTACATTCTCCTGTGACCTCGTAGGTTTTCCCCAGGTGCTCCAGTTTTCTCCCACGCTCCAAATACGTAGAGGTTTGTTTAAATGGCTTTGATAAAATTGTAAATTGTCGCTAGTGGGTCGGATAGTTTAGGTAATCACTGGTTGGCGTGGAATTGATGATCTGAAGGGCCCGTTTCTTCTGTATCTCTAACGTCTAAAGGCCTCGTTAACGTCAATGTGAATGCAAGAAGTATCAAGGGTAAAGCTGATGAACTTAGAGCCTGGATCAGTACTTGGAATTGTGATGTTGTGGCCGTTATGGAAACTTGGTTACCAGACTGGCAGCCTAGCATGCCTGGGTTTTGATGTTTCAGATGAGATAGAGGGAAAGTAAAAGAAGTGAGGGAGTTGCTTTACTAATCAGGGAGAAGGTCGTGGTGGTACTCAGAGAGGGTACGTCTACTGAGGCATGATGTGTATAGCTCAAAAATAAGAATGGAGTAATTACTCTAATATTATAGGCTTCCCAATAGTCAGAGGATCAGATATGTAGACAGATTATGGAAGGATGCAACAACAGGGTAGTTGTAGAGGGTGACTCAATATTGACTGGGATTTATTCAGGGCAAGAGTATTAAATGGAGCAGAATTTGTTAGGTGCATTCAAGAAGATTTCCTTAAACAGTATGTGGATAGTCCGACTCGAAGAGTGACCATGCTAGACCTGGTGAGTTGGGAAGCGAGCCTGGCCAGGTGACTGGTGTTGCAGTTTAAGAGCATTTTGGAAATAGTGACCACAATGCTAAGTTTTAAGATTGCTTTGAATGAAGACAGGTCTGGAGGTTGAGTAAGGTATTACGGCAAGATTACAATGTCATTAAGAAGGACGGATAAGGACAGCAAAGGGAACAATAGATGACCAATCAGGTTGTAAACTTGGTCAGGCAGAAAAACAAAGTTTTTGTCAGGTTTAAGAAGATGGCATCAGCCAGAGTAGGAACGAATTCAAGCGGGCAATTAGAAGGGCAAATGCTTGTGGAGTTCAGCTGTTATGAAGTATTTGTGGGGAACTGTCTGCTCACAGACTGATTATTACAGCAAACCATCGTTACAACAGAGCGTCAGGAGCTGGGAGGCAATGTGTCTGTTATTGCCAATTGTTCATTATAAGCAAGTAATGGGTTATAATTGTATAAGTATGACACAAAGTGCTGGAGTAACTCAGCAGGTCAGCCAGCATCTCTGGAGAAAAAGAATAGGTGACTGTTCAGTTTGAAGACCCTTCTTCAGACTGAACAGAGCGATTGAGGGTGGTGAATCTGTGGAATCCTTTGCCACAGAAGGCTGTAGCAGCCAAGTCAGTGGATATTTGTAAGGCAGAGATAGATTTTTGATTAGTACATGTGTCAGAGGTTATGGGGAGAAGGCAAGAGAATGGGGTTAGGAGGGAGAGATAGATCAACCAGGATTGAATGGCGGAGTGGACTTGATGGACCAAATGGCCTAATTCTATTCCTATTCCTTATGACCTTATGATGAAGGAGGCTTGTGCCTTGTAAGGAATGAAACAACGATTTTGCATTCCCCTCCACCTGCAGAGTTCTGGATTAGTGGAGTGAATGAACAGGACACAAAAAAAGAGTCTAAATAAAGCCTTGACCGAGAACAGACGGGGATGGGTTTCAGAGGCAACCCCAACTAGAGCGACAGGGTTAACACCTTTTTAACTGATAACAGGACAAGCTATGAACCTATCAGAAGATGTGATAACCAGAGGAGAAGTGGTTTGTTATAGAAGATAAATTGATTTTAGATGCATCCGGGAAAGAAATTGTACAAACTCAAAAATGAGGTAATTGGTCAGTAGAGGATCAATGAGAAATGGAGAAAGTAAGTATTGAAGTTAAAATGCCAAAAGATGGAGATCAGGTAATGGTTATAACCCGGTGTAGGAAAGAACTGCAGATGCTGTTTTAAATTGAAAGTAGATATTGATCAGTCTGAAGTAGGGCCTCGACCCGAAACGTCACCCATTCTTTCTCTCCATTCTGTCTGTCCCGCTGAGTTACTCCAGCAGTTTGTGTCTACCTATGGTTATAATCCTGCCAGATAGGGCCAGTCTTCAGCCCCAGTGGGTGAAATCAAATAGTGTTATAGTAGCAGGAAAAAATGTGCATAAGTGGGCCTTCTCTACTCAATACTCTGACTGGTGAAGGCCAAAGGGCCAAAAGCCTTTTTGAGCACCTTATCTACCTGCAACTCGACCTTCAAGGAACCATACACCTGTACTCCACGATCCCTGTGTTCTGCAACACTATCCAGAGGCCTACCATTTACTGTGTAGGTCCTGCCCTAGATCGACGTCCCAAAATGCAACACCTCACACTTCTTTGTTTTAAATTCCATCAGCCATTCCTCCGCCCACCTGGCCAATCGATCCAGATCCTGCTGCAATCTTTCACAACCATCTTCACTATCTGCAAAACCACTCACTTTTGTATCATCAGCAAACTTGCTAATCTTGCCCTGTATGTTCTCATCCAAATCATTGATGTAGGTGACAAACAGTGACGGGCCCAGCACCGAACCCTGAGGCACACCACTAGTCAAAGGCCTCCAGTCCGAGAAACAACCTTCCACCATCACCCTCTGCTTCCTTCCATGGAACCTACCATGCGGAACCTTGTCAAATGCCTTACTGAAATCCATGTACACAATATCTACAGCTCTGCCCTCGTCGACCTTTTTGGTCACGTCTTCAAAAAAAGCAATCAGATTTGTGACGACGACTTGCCACGTACAAAACCATTGTGACTATCCCTAATCAGCCCTTGCCCAACCTATCCCTCAGAATATTTTCCAGTAACTTTGCAACCACAGACGTTAAGCTCACCGGCCTATAGTTCCCATCATTTTAAAGCTCACCAGCCTATAGTTCCCAGCATTTTAAAGCTCAGTTAGTTCCCAGCATTCTCTGTCTCTCTTGGTCACTAAGAAAGTACACATACAGGATTCAGTCACATTATCGCCTGTAAACTTTCAACTGGAGACTCTTTTCAGGTCACCTTGTTTCCCCTCGCACTGGAATGCTTTACTGCCGACAATGGTGCCTACTTTGTTTGTGCCTGGTTGCCCCAGGATTGGTCAGGTTTTTGTTATTTGGCCTTTCATTCACCACTCCACCTCCTTATCCCAAATGTATGCTCGGTCAACACGGATCAAAAGGGCTGTCACTGAGACGGAAAGGTTCTTTGCAATTGCATTCCTTTAGTGCAGAGTGGGAAACATGTCAGTAACAGGAGAGGTACATGGTCTCTATGAGGATGGGCAATGGGATGGCTGGGGTTGATAGGAACCTCTTTGGTGCAAGGGATAATTTTTTTGTTATCATCCTAGTATTATATGTTGCTTTTGCGCTTCTTAAATGTTCTTGTGTGGTACAAAGTGTCCCTTTTCCCCTCAAGGCAAGGGTCCTCGAGCACACAAGAGGGTTTTGGGATACATATTTTGAAGGGTCTTAGTTAGCCTGCAAGTAATGCTTTGTGATCGCACGTGTATTGGACAGCATGAAATAACTGTAAAGGATTTACATAGGCCTCACAAAAATTGGGGGCAATTAACAAATTGGTAGTATCATTTGTACTTTGTTGTAAAAAATACAAAAGGGGGGAATTGTGAAAGACAAATGGAATTGTAAAGTAATAAAATGAGGTTGAATGGGTAACAGAACATCTGTTTATCTCCTATAGGGTGGGATTGAGATGCGTTTGTTGATCTGTGTCTTTTCATGGTGCATGATTTATAATTGTTACAACACCATTCTAAAGAAGAAAAAAATGCTTGTGTCTGCAACAGGAAACAACACATCAGAGGGAGATTCTATATATAAGGAAGAAATAAATCTTTGTTCGGTGAGCAATCTCCTAGATTGCTCCTAGTGATCACTGTATTTGACGCTCCCAAATAAAGTCTTGATTGCCTTTCCCGATCACTGTGTGTTTTAAAGTTTTCTTTCACACTGGCCATCTGGATACAAAATTGGCTTGGTGTCAGAGGATGGTAGTGGGAGTCAGATGGTGCGAGTGGAATGATTGGAGGCCTGTGACCAGTGGCGTGCCGCAGGGATTGGTGTTGCATCCATTCTTTGTCATACATAATTGGAACAAAAAACATAGAACAGTACAGCAAGGGTCTGTCCCACCATATCTGCGCAAACTATGATGTCAACCTAATTCATCCTATTTGCCAGCACATAGTTCATATTCCTTTCTTCCCTGCCTGTTCATGTTTGTCTAAATGCTCTTAAATGTTGCTATTGTATCTAATCTTATCGGCCTGGAGTAGCATACCAGGTACGCACCATTCTCTATGAAAAACATATCTCAGGCACCTGCTTTAAAAAACATACCCCCCACCAGCTTAAACCTCTTCTCGTATTTGACATTTCTAGCCTGGGAAAAATACTATTTATCCTTTCTATGCCTCTGCTTATCACGGCGGCACAGTGGCACACGGGCGCACACTGTGTAGTGATAGAGATGCTGCCTTACTGTGTCACACACCCGGGTTCCATCTGTACAGAATTTGTACGTTCTCTCTGTGACTGCGTGGGCTTTCTATGGGTGTTCCCTCACACATTCCAGACGTGTAGGTTTGTAGGTTAATTGGCTTCTGTAAATTGTCCCTAATGTATAGAATAGTGCTAGTGTACAGAGTGATTTACTGGTCGGCGCAGACTCAGTGGACTGAAGGACCTTGTTCCGTACTGTCTCTCGAAACTAAACTAAAAATCAGCTGCGCCTCAGCCTCCAACATCTCCAGATAAATCAATCCAAGTTTTTCAACCATTCCTTCTGGTTAATATTCTCCAATCCAGGCAACATCCTGGTAAGCCGCTTCTGCACCCTCACTAAAGCCTTCACCCTTCCTGTAATGGGGCAACCAGAGTTGTATACAATGTTAGCTTATTTCCCCAGTCCACTTTTGCAACTACACATTCTAATCATTAACTGCCAAAAGTGGCCTAATTAAACTTCCTTGGTGGCGCAACATGACCTCCCGACCTTTACACTAAATCTCTCTCCCACCGATGAAGGTAAGCCTTGTTTATCACCTGTAGAGTTGGGTTGGCACTTGCAGGGAGCTATATGTGGATGGGTATGAAGGCAGCGTAGCAAGTAAGTTTGTAGATGACACTAAAGTTGTTCATTGTTGTGGACACTGAAGAAGTTTGTCAAAGGTTACAAAAGTACAATGACAACTGGGAAATTGGGCAAAGGAATGACCAATTAAATTTATCTCAGACAAGTGTGACGTAATGATGGTTGAGAAGTTAAACCAAACAAAAACATACACAGTGAATGGGAAGAGCCTGGAGAGTGATGTTAAATGGAGACATAACGGTGAAAGTACATTGTTCCCTGAAAGCGGCAACATGGGTCGGCAGGATATTGAAGAAGGTGTATGCCATGTTTGCCTTTATCCGTGTGGGCATTGAGTCGTGGAGTTAGGAAATCACGTTACAATTGTACAATGAGTTAGTGAGATGATACCTAGAATATTGGAATAATTGCAAAGCTAGTGGTACAGGTAGGTACAATTATAGTGTGTGAAATACATTTTGATGTAAATGGATAGGAAAGGTTAAAAGGGACAAAGGCCAAACACAGGTAAATGGAAAGGTCCTGTTTCCATGATGATTTCTGTGTAAACATCTCAATCTCTATCTATAGAGCAAATAAAGAGAATAGAGGGGCCTTCAGGGGTATAGAAAATGTGAGACAGGGGTACTTAAAAGGAATTATAAGGACAGTGTGAGGCATGATGTGTCACAGGTGGATTATATTAAAGGAAAATGTCAAATCGTTTGAAAACTATATTAAGGGGAAAGAGACATCCAGTGTATCAGGACCCAGCCAGGAGTGTCTGGGGTGTCAGGACCCTGCCGGGAATGTGTGGGTTTTCACAATGTGTCAGAACTCTGTCTGATGCATGTTGGGATCCAGTGTGTCAGGACACTGATGTACGTATATGGGGTGTCACAGTTTAATGTAACGCAGAGAGAAGTGTACAGGGGTATAGAGTATATCAGGATGTGCAAGTAGATTGGCTATGTAGATATTGCAAATTGCCCCATTTTGTGGATGAATAGCAGAAATGTAAGAGGAAATGACACAGGTCGGAAGCGGCATGGGTGTGGTGAATGCTGAGTGATGGTAATGTGGAGTGAATAAAATGATGATTGCTGCATTAGTACAAATTGCAGGTCCCGAATTGCAGGTCCCAGGCACACATTATATTCTGCCAACCTTTGAACAGCCATGGTTCAAAATCAATTCTGTCAATTAAATGGTTTGGATTGTGTATTTCATCTCTCACCTTTCAATTGAGAGGATACATCACATAAACCTGGGGCGATGTCCATGAATTCATGTGGATCAGGATCTAATTAAAATCAAAATGCCTTAGTGAAACCAGCTCTGACCCACATGGTAAAATCTACAATGTTTCAATGTGATTTGTGTTCATGTTGTTTTACCATACCAAGCTCCATGATTTCTTTCAACATTTTGTCCAATTTTGCCAATTCATTCCGCATTTTCACAAAGGATTCCCACATCACCATCCGAGACTGGGAGTCTTTCTCCATCACCAGACTAAGGAAGGGAGCAGAACTGTGTGTCTGGTTTCCCTTCTCAGCAAGTTCTGTGATTTTCTACATAAAAACAAAATGCATTTATTGAACAGTACACAGATGGACACAGTGAATGGGGTAGAAAATATCTGCTTAGTGATGGGACTTCACAATAGTTTCGAGTCTCCTCTTGTGTAGCTGGAGATGTTGTTGGATGCAATAGATGAGATTAGAGGACATACATGTGAGTCTCAATAAGAAGGACTGCAGGGGACTACGGCATCTGCAGTCCCTTGTTCCTACACTTGTTCCTAGCAGGAGTAACTGCCATTGTGCTAAACGTCTAATCCATACAAAGCTCTGCGCCTGTGAAGCATTGCATTCTATACAGCAGAAGAGCTGGAACCAATGATAATCCTGGGCTCAGAGACTGACATCTTGATTACTTTTTAAAAAAAAGGTACCAAGAGGTGGCTTGATGAAGGAATATGGGCCACAGAGGATGGACGTAGCACAGAGCAACGTTCACGCTGGGCAGTGGAAGCAGCGTGGTCGTTAGCTCAGCACTCCTCAATTCCGTTTGTTCACCATGAAACAATTTCTGATCCATATGGCAGATTCTTGGTGATTACCGGTGTCCTTTATAGGCAAAAAGTCGCTATGGTGAATGTCTATGCCCCAAATATTGATCACCCTGAGTTTTTTAAACAGTTAATTGCATCCTTTCCTAATTTAAATGACCACTTTTTAATAATGGGTGGAGACTTCAATTGCTGTTTGAATCCCTCGATTGATAGGTCTGCATCTGATCATGTGCTTCCAAATAAATCAGCTAATTTTATTAATTCTTTTTTACTTGACTCGGGAATGTTAGAAATTTGGAGATTCTTACACCCAAATGACAAAGAATTTTCATTTTTCTCTCATGTATATCATAGTTATTCTAGGATCGACTATTTTATACTAGATTCTCGGCTAGTTCCATCGGTCATTACATGTGAGTGTGATGCAATTGCTATTTCTGATCATGCACCATTGAAACTATTGATCAAACTACCTGATTCCAAGTTTAGTGCTAAACAATGGCGATTTAATGCTACTAAGCTTCAAGACAAACTTTATTAAGTTTATGAAAGATCAGATTGCTTTTTACTTCTTGACAAACTCTAATGAAGAGATATCCAATGGTATAGTTTGGGATGCTTTTAAGGCATATATTCGTGGACAAATTATTTCATACTCCGCGGGATTAAAAAGACAAACATAAAAAGAAATACGCACATTGGCTGACGAGATTAAAGAAATTGATAAAAAATAATCAAAAGCTCCTAGTTTAGAGCTCTATAAGCTTAGAGTTGAACTTCAATTGAGATATGATTTGTTATTAGAATCACCGATTGAGATTTGGTCTCCATATGTCGACTTATTACAAATATAAGGTGCAACAAAATGTTGATAATAAATGGTTTTAGGACCTGGCGAGGGGTGAGTAAAGATAATAATAATAATAATGGATGGGATTTATATAGCGCCTTTCTAATACTCAAGATAAGAAGTAGGTACATCCCTTTCATATTGTCCTATCTTATTTTCTTTTTTCTCTTTTTTTCTTTTCTTCTTTAACTACTTCTTGTGGTTCACATGTGTGTTCCTGGGCCACTTTTTCATTCACTCACTGACTGTCCTTGCTAGCTCTTTCTATCCTTTTTTCTATTAAAGTTGAAAAATAGAAGTGGTACAAAAACTGTATAAATTTATGTTATTGCAGATTACTGTAATGTAAAATACTTCTAATAAATAAAAAAATAAAAAAATTAAAATAAAAAAAGAATCACCGATTGAGAACCAGTTACTTAAAACCAAAAGTCAATTTTATATACATGGCGAAAAATCTGGTAAATTACTTGCTAATCAATTGAAAGCAGTGTCGGCCAAGCGTCAGATTACTAAAGTGAGTAAACGGGATGGTACAGTAACTGTAGACCATGATGAAATTAATAAATCCTTTCAGGAATTTTATACCTCCCTATACCAATCAGATTTTCCTACTGATTCCAAAATAATGCATGAGTTTTTAAAGAAACTGAACTTACCAAATTTACCATATAATGAGTCTCTGTTGTTAGATGAACCCATCACGGAAGAAGAAATACAGAAAGCAATTTTTTCAATAAATTCTGGTAAAGTTCCCGGTTTAGAAGGGTTTACAGTAGAATTTTTAAAGTATTTCTCAAATTTATTGTCTCCATGGCTATGCAAGGTATTTACAGAAGCCTTTTTAAGGAATAGATTACCACAATCATTTTATGAAGCTTCTATTTCTTTCATTCTTAAAAAAGATAAAGACCCTACTGAAGTGACATCATAAAATTCTTTCCAAAATATTAGCTGAGATTGGAAAAGATTTTACCGTAAATTATCTCTGAAGATCAGACAGGTTTTATTAAAAATCGTTACTCATACCTTAACGTTAGGAGATTAATGAATATTGTATATACAGCGTCTAATAAAACCCCAGAATGTGTCATCTCACTTGATGCCGAGAAGGCGTTTGATAGCGTAGAATGGGAATACTTATTCAATACACTTGAAAAATTTAAGATTGGTCCAAAATTTATCTCTTGGATCAAACTGATATATCTTATACCTCAGGCTTCTGTATTTACTAATAATCAGAGATCCCCTTTTTTCAGGCTCTTTCGAGGTACTAGACAGGGCTGTCCCTTAAGTCCTTTACTATTTGATATTGCTTTGGAACCTTTAGCCCCTAATATTTTTGGTATTGTCCGCGGGAATAAGACACATAAGCTATCTCTTTATGCAGATGATCTGTTATTATTTATTTCTAACCCAGAGAAATCTATTCCGGCAATAGTAGCATTACTTAATCAATTTAGTAATTTTTCTGGTTATAAACTAAATCTTAGTAAGAGTGAGCTTTTCCCATTGAATAATTTTGTTTCGAGTTATGGACAGTTTCCATTTAGATTGACTACCGAAAGTTTTACTTATTTAGGTATTAAGATCACCAAGAAACACAAGGATTTATTTAAAGCTAATTTTACGCCTTTAATTGACCATATTAAACATCAGTTTACTAAATGGTCACCAATGTCCTTATCCTTAATTGGCCGAATCAATGCTATCAAAATGTTCATTTTACCTAAATTTCTGTATTTATTTCAGACGATACCAATTTTTAATGCCAAACCTTTCTTTGATATTATAGACTCCAAACTTTCTTCATATATATGGCAGAATAAAAATCCCAGACTAGGTAAAAAATACCTACAGAAATCAAAAGTTTGGTGGTTTGGCATTGCCGAACCTTAGACTACTATTGGGCAGTCAATGTTCGTTATTTAACATTTTGGACAAAAGATTTAGAAGATACCCAATGCCCTGGATGGATAAACCTAGAACGTGATTCCTTACAAGGGCTATCATTGACTTCTATTCTAGGGGCCTCGTTACCTTTTACAATTACGAGATTGAATAAATATACGACGAACCCAATAATAAGACATAAGTTCCAAATATGGTTTCAATTTCGTAAGTTTTTTGGACTAAATGATTTTATCTTATCGAGTCCTATTTTATCCAATTTTCTCTTCCAATCATCTAGTACTGATCAAGTTTTTTTGTTATGGAAGAGGAAGAGATTAGCAGCTTTTCGTGATTTGTTTTTGGAGGGTTGTTTTATGTCTTTCGAACATCTCTCCAATAAATATAACTTACCTAATTCACACTTTTTTAGATATTTACAAATTAGACATTTTTTGAAGGCTACTCTACCCCTTTTTCCGCTACCACATCAACCCGAAATTTGGGGGGAAAATTTACAGTTGGACCCTTATCAGAAAGGATTAATAACGACTATTTATGAGTTGATTTTGAAATTACAAATAGATACATTTGATAAAATTAAGAATGACTGGGAAAGAGAACTCCAAATTTCTTTATCTATAGAGAAATGGGAGAGGATTCTTCAATTAGTTAATACCTCTTCAATGTGTGCAAGACACGCTCTGATACAATTCAAGGTGGTTCACAGAGTTCATATGTGAAAAGATGTTAGCTCGTTTTTATGGTCATATAAATCCTACCTGTGACAGATGTAACTCTGAAGTGGCATCACTGACCCATATGTTTTGGTCCTGCCCTCTTTTGGAAAAATATTGGAAATAAATTTTTGATACTATTTCTGTAGTCTTAGGTATAGATTTACAACCTCATCCTATTACTGCAATTTTTGGGTTACCAAGGTTAGATTCTATTCATTTGTCCCGCTCCGCCCATCGGTTGATTGCTTTTACCACATTAATTGCCAGAAGATTTATTTTATTTAAATGGAAAGATTCCAACCCTCCGACCACACTCCAGTGGTATTCTGAAACAATATCATGTTTAAATTTAGAAAAAATCAGAAGTGACATTGTTGAACCCTTGGTTAAATTTGATAAGACTTGGGGAAAATTTATTGAACACTTTCATACAACATAAATTGTTCCCTCTTTAACCGTTATAAAAATTATTTTACCTTCATAGGGTGGAACGGACTTGACGACAAACAGACTTAAATTGTTGAATTTCTCAGTTCAGATTCGGTTTTGCTCTGTTTTTTAAAATAATTATTTTATTTTTATTCTTATTTTATTATCAATTTTTCTTTTTTTTCCCTTTAGTTTAGGGGGGTTTTGTTTTTTCCTTTTTTTTCTTTTTCTTTTTGTATTTTTATCTTTGCTTTTTTTTTACATTTATAAGTTTTCTTTTAAAGATTTAACTATATTCACATAGAGACCGGGAGGTCTATATTCATTGTGTATTTTGACACTGGTCTCATATTAGGTTATACCTGTTATTAATGTAATCCTGATCCCTATGTATCAATACCATTGTTATGTTTATCATTATTCTTTTTGCTCTGTTTTTTATGTTTTATTTTTGTTTTTTTGGAAAAAAAACAATAAAAAGATTGTCGCACTTCCAGTCTGGAGATCTTGCTTCCCATCACTTCGCCATCACTGAGGTCAGGGTGGAGGTTGGGGGCGTCTCCTGGTGGTGGATGTAATGTACCGTGGCTCTCCGCTCCGGCTGATTAATGTGTATGCCTCACCCGTGCGGAGCGAGCGGCTGGCCGTTCTCCAGCAGCTCCCACCGCTGCTGGCCATTATCCCGGCCGCTTGTTCTGGCCGGTGACTTCCACAGCATCATCGATGAGGCTGGACAATCCAGCAGTGCCGACTACAAATTGGATAGCACGTCCAAGTTCCAGATGGAGACAGTCAAAGACGCAAAGCTGCGCGATGCCTTCAGCGACCCTTCAGGCTGCTCCCTGTCACGGTTCACCTGGTTGACCGGTTCAGCCCGGTCCCGATTAGACTTCCTCTTCAAGTCAAAGGTGGTCACGGTCAGACACACCGACCTCACGCCGGTGTTCTTCTCTGACCACTGCCTCCTTCAGGCTTCCTGTCACCTATAGGAGGACCCGAAGGCAGGCAGAGGGACGTGGATGTTAAATGTGAAGCTGTTGACCCCAGTGAACATTGAGGAGCTAATGAGGGACTACATATGTTGGAGAACTGTGAGGCCCCTCTTTGACTCCCCGACACTCCCATGGACAGCGCGTAATCCCTCTCTAACATCACCCGGGCACGGACGTAACCCCGGAAAAGGGGCAGGCACCCGGCTCGTGCCCTCTTCTGCCTGGCTCCATGACTTGCGGATGGCCGACTCCCCGACACACAGGTGGGAAGGAACCAAGGAGACCATCAAAAGGTTCTTCATCTCCTAAGGGGTTCAGAGAGCAAGACAGGAGTCAGAGGGGGTTGTGTCAACTCCAGGCGGATTTGCAGCAACTGCTCCTTCTGCAGTTGAGAGGGGTGGATGTGAGGCAGGAACTTAGAGAGTTGAAGGGCCGGCAAGCTCGGCACTTTACTTCCGAATCCTCCAAGATCATCTTCCGATCCAGGGTCCGCCACGTGGAGCAGGATGAGATGTTCTTCCATAAGGTTCACGAGGGGAGCTCGGTGATCAACAGCCTTAGGGAAGAGGACGGCTCGGTAACATCCTCCTAACGGACATGCTGAGGATCTGCCGATCCTTTCATACGGGTTTGTACGACAGAAAGGCCACAGACAGCATCGCCTCCCAAAACTTCCAGTCCTCTATCATGGAGGTCTTGGAGGACAGCAAGCAGGAGAGTCTGGACCAACGGCTGACCCTAGAGGAGCTGACTGGCTCCATCCGTTCCGTTGACTCGAATAAAACTCCCGGAAGAGAAGGCTTACCGGCCAAGTTGTATTCGGCTCTGAGGGATTGGGTGGGCCCAGACCTGCTGGAGATATACAACGACATGCTTCTAGCCGGCAGCATGTCAGACTCTGAGGAAGGCCAGCATCACAGTAATCTACAAGCAGAAGGGGGAGATGAATGATATAAGGAATTGGAGACACATCACATTGTTGAATGTAGATTACAAGATCCAGTCTAAGGCCATCGCCAACCTGGTCAAGTCTGCTCTAGGACAGGTGGTCCACCCAGACCAAACCTGTGCTGTACCTGGCAGGAAAATCTCAGAGAGCCTGGCGTTGCTGAGAGATACCATTGCCTGCGTGCAGGACAGATGGGTGGATGCCTGCTTGGTCAGCTTGGACCAGGAGAAGGCCTTCAACAGGATATTGCACGCTTACATGAGGGATGTGCTCTCCAAAGTGCGCCTTGTGGAGGGAATCAGGAATTGGATCCTACTGCTCCACACCAATATCTGTAGTGCGGTCCAAATCAATGGGTGGAAATCAGACAGCTTCCCTGTCAGGTGTGGAGTCAGGCAGTGTTGCCCTCTCTCCCGTCTTGTTCGTCTGTTGTATTGAACCTTTTGCAGAGTCCATCAGGAAAGATGTGAGCATAAGAGGAGTGACATTGCCAGGCAGTGGGGACACTCGGGTCAAAACCTCTCTGTACATGGACGATGTCTCCATCTTCTGTTCGGATCCAGGGTCGGTCCGCAGATTGATCAGTTTGAGTTGGCCATGGGAGCCAGGGTGAACCGCAGGAAGAGCGAGGCCTTGCTCTTTGGCAACTGGCCCGACCGATCTTCTGTCCCCTTCACCATCAAGCCTGACTTCTTGAAGGTGCTGGGGATCTGGTTCTGGGGGGCTGAGGCACGTGACAAGAATTGGCTGGAGCGGATAGCCAAGGTGGGGAAGAAACTGGAGCTGTGGAAGCAACGTTCCCTCTCTATAATGGGGAAACATTTGGTCATTAGGTGTGAGGTTAGAGCTGCTGTACTTGACGCAAGTGTGGTCCATCCCTCCCTCCTTCGCCACAGGGATTACGTGGGCCGTCTTACACTTCATCTGGGGGTCGAGGTTGCAACAGGAGCGATGTGCGACAATGCACGTCGGCAGAGAACGGGGGTAGAAGCGTGCCCAACGTCGCCCCCACCCTGATGGCCACCTTCGTGTATGGCTGCATCATCATATGACAGTCCCGCTATCTCTGGAATTAACCTTGTGTACCTACGCTGCACTTCCTCAATAGCAAGAATATCCTTCCTCAAATTTGGAGACCAAAACTGCATACAATACTCCAGGTGTGGTCTCACTAGTGCTCTGTACAACTGCAGAATGACCTATTTGCTCCTACAGTGTCTTGCAAAAGTTTTCATACCCCTTGAACTTTTCCACATTTTGTCACGTTACATCCACAAACGTAAATGTATTTTATTGGGATTTTATGTGATAGACCAACACAAAGTGGTGCACAATTGTGAAGTGGAAGGAAAATGATACATGGTTTTCAAATTTTTTTACAAATAAAATACTGAAAAGTTTGGCGTGCAAAAGTATTCAGCCCCCCTGAGTCAATACTTTGTAGAACCACCTTTCGCTGCAATTACAGCTGCAAGTCTTTTGGGGTATGTCTCTACCAGCTTTGCACATCTAGAGACTGAAATGTTTGCCCATTCTTCTTTGCAAAATAGCTCAAGCTCAGTCAGATTGGATGGAGAGCGTCTGTGAACAGCAATTTTCAAGTCTTGCCAGAGATTCTCAATTGGATTTAGGTCTGGACTTTGACTGGGCCATTCTAACACATGAATATGCTTTGATCTAAACCATTCCATTGTAGCTCTGGCTGTATGTTTAGGGTCGTTGTCCTGCTGGAAGGTGAACCTCCGCCCCAGTCTCAAGTCTTTTGCAGACTCTAACAGGTTTTCTTCCAAGATTGCCCTGTATTTGGCTCCATCCATCTTCCCATCAACTCTGACCAGATTCCCTGTCCCTGCTGAAGAAAAGCATCCCACAGCATGATGCTGCCACCACCATGTTTCACAGTGGGGATGGTGTGTTCAGGGTGATGTGCAGTGTTAGTTTTCCGCCACACATAGCGTTTTGCATTTAGGCCAAAAACTTCAATTTTGGTCTCATCTGACCAGAGCACCTTCCTCCACATGTTTGCTGTGTCCCCCACATGGCTTGTGGCAAACTGCAAATGGGACTTCTTATGGGGGTTTTTCAACAATGGCTTTCTTCTTGCCACTCTTCCATAAAGGCCCGATTTGTGGAGTGCACGACTAATAGTTGTCCTGTGGACAGATTCTCCCACCTGAGCTGTGGATCTCTGCAGCTCCTCCAGAGTTACCATGGGGCTCTTGGCTGCTTCTCTGATCAATGCTCTCCTTGCCCGGCCTGTCAGTTTAGGTGGACGGCCATGTCTTGGTAGGTTTGCAGTTGTGCCATACTCTTTCCATTTTCGGATGATGGATTGAACAGTGCTCCGTGATATGTTCAAAGCTTGGGATATTTTTTTATAACCTAACCCTGCTTTAAACTTCTCCACAACTTTATCCCTGACCTGTCTGGTGTGTTCCTTGGGCTTCATGATGCTGTTTGTTAACTAATGTTCTCTAACAAACCTCTGAGGCCTTCGCAGAACAGCTGTATTTATACTGAGATTAGATTACACACAAGTGGACTCTATTTACTAATTAGGTGACTTCTGAAGGCGATTGGTTGCACTGGATTTTATTTAGGGGTATCAGAGTAAAGAGGGCTGAATACTTTTGCACGCCACACTTTTCAGTTTTTTATTTGTAAAAAAATTTGAAAACCATGTATCATTTTCCTTCAACTTCACAATTATGCACCACTTTGTGTTGGTCTATCACATAAAATCCCAATAAAATACATTTACGTTTGTGGTTGTAACGTGACAAAATGTGGAAAAGTTCAAGGGGTATGAAAACTTTTGCAAGCCACTGTATATTGAACTCCTCCTGTTTCGAAGGCCAACATGCCATTCACTTTCTTCACTGCCTGCCGTACCTGCATGCTTAACGGCAATGAGCGACAAGGGTGTGGGGTAAAATTGTGTAAACAGTATTGAATGTGTGTATAGCTTCTGAAAAAGTTGGGTGGAGTTTTGTAAGGATCATGTATTGTATATTTCTCGAATAAAGTCTATTTTGAAAATTTTAAAAATCTACTGCATTCCTGATGTGATCTCCTGTACATAGACTTGGCGACTCTTAGACTTTGCCAAACACGTGCTCGGTCCGCCAAATCCAACAGGATCTCCTGGTTGCTAACCATTTTAACTCCTCTTCCCATTCCCATACAGACTTTTCTGTCCTGGTCTCCTCCATTGCCAGAGAGAGGCCACATGCAACTTGTGAAAACAGCAGCTAATATTCCGCTTGTGTAGCTTACAACCCAATGGTGTGAACACTGAATTCTCTAATTTTATGTAACTACAAATCCCCTTTGTCTTTTCCCCTACAGCCCTTCCCCACCCCCTCTAACCTTCACTCCCCCACCCCCTCGTACCTGTGCGCCACCTGGGCTCTGACCTATCCCTCCCTTTCCACCTACATTCCTTACTCTAGCTTCACAATTCGCAACATTTCGCATTTTGTCTCACACGCTCTGTCTTTTCAACTGCGGCCTTTGTCCAAATATCTGCCTATCAAAACCCCCGCTCACCTGCATCAACGTGCTATGCCAGGCTTTATCCTGCCCCATCCTCTCCACCTCCACACTGGAAAAGGACCCCGACTCAAAATTGCACCCAACCATGTCTGAAGAAGGGTCTCGACCCAAAAAGTCACCTATTCCTTCGCTCCAGAGATGCTGCCTGTTACTCACTTTTTTGTCTTTTCTTGCTCAGAATGAAGGCTGCGTTCCCACAAAGATTGGGTGATTCACCTGTATTTCCATCTAGCCCAGCTGAAAGGGTGAGTAGATTTGACAAGTCATTGGGACAAGTCTGCCAATTGTGGATCCTGACCTCCGTGTTCTAGGCAGCACTGCATGTAGATGTGCCCTGAGCTCTGTGAAACTATATGGCGAGTTTACTTCACTTTACATTCTTTTAAAGCTGTTCAGTACAATGAAATTGATTTCAGGGCCAAAGAAATAAGTGAAAGGTCTGTCACTTGGTTATGTGCTGGAGTCAATGTGAAGAGACTGGTGTAATTGCAGGTTTTCTTCCCTCAATTATGGCAGTGAACTCTGTGGGACTATATCGCTATTTGACAGCTGCAATTCCTTGTGTTTCAATGAAGTGAACTGAATTTAACCAGCATCCTTGATGGGACTGGAATCAGATTTAGTTTAGTTTAAAGATACAGTGCGGAAACAGGCCCTTCGGCCTACTGAGTCCACACCGACCATCAATCCCTGCAAACTAGCACTATCCTACACACTAGGGACAGTTTACATTTATACCAAGCTAATTAACACCTGTACGTCTTTGGAGTGTGGGAGGAAACCAAAGATCTCGGAGAAAATCCACGCAGGAGAGAATCACGGGGAGAACGTACAAACTCCATACAGATAGCACCCATGGTCAGAATGGTCACCCGGGTCTCTGGCACTAGAAGGCAGCAACTCTACCGCTGTGCCACCGTAAATCAGATGATCAGTTCTGACATTGGTTAACAGTTCACTGCTCACGTATCATTATGTAAAGCACGGTACATCTGGTAGGAAGAGATCGCTCTGGATCTAGTCCCCAGCTCATATTATTTAGCCCTGATGCCAGGTTTGTGGGAGACAAATCATTCAGAGGTCATTATCACCAATGCAACGTCAAGTCCCTAGAGTGAGGTGAGCACGACTGGCCTTAGTCTCTCTTCCCTTTTGATGCCATCAATTCATTAACATTTTCATAAACACAACTCACCTCACGTTCTTGTCCACTGAAACATGCCTCCTGGCTCAACATCAAGCCGAGTCTTTCAACCCCTTCTTCAATGACCTGCTGCAGTCTCTTCTGATAATCGTCCCACTGTGTCAAGAACTCGGAGTTTGTAGACTTTGGATCTGTGAACACAAATGAAGAATTAGGCACCTCCAACACAACGCTGCCCAACACTGCAATCTCCACCTGCCCCACGCTCACTGTCACATACAATTATATATTCTCCTCAAGTTCAATATTTCTACTGCCGCCCAGATCATTAGGAAGTGGATAAAATACACTGTGTCTCCAACATATCACCCAGCATCCCTCTCCCACATTCACAATGTTCACTGGTACAAAATTCCAGCAGGAATAATATTTGTCCCATTTTCTTGGTGCAGGTGCTCGCAGACAATTAATGGGGCGAGTCAAGAATTGATGGGATTCGTTTATTTAAAATCCGTTAACCGCTTGTGAACAGATCCACTGAATACAGTGACAAAGAACGGCTTTTGAACGCAAAGTTACAACCGATAAGAACCGAGACGGTACCGTGAACAATAATGCCTTTCAAGGTACAAAGGTGTTGTATACATCCTCGTCACCCGATATAGATAAAAAGTTTTGAACACTACTACTGGACTCGGCACATCATTGAGAATTCAGTGATCAAACAATCTAAGGAATAACATTTGTCACATCATCTTGTTGAGCTACATATTTGGATTATTTATTAATACAGCACCCTGCAATATCTATTTGTTTAATATTTATTCACTGAATGCGGATATCACCCACAAGGTTGTCTGTTATCCATTGAGTATCAGTTGATATTTATTTTGTCCCTTCATTTCATTAAGTCAGACATTCTGGTGGGGCTCGATCTTATGTCTAGGTCAAGGTCTCTGGATATGCATGACACAATAGAGGCCACCCCATCTACTGTATAGTCCACAAACAGCCTAACAAAGTGGGCTGTTCTTTCCAGGTGTGGCAGAGGTTCACCTGCACCTCCTCCAACCTCATCTATTGCATCCGCTGCTCTAGATGTCAGCTGCTCTACATCGGTAAGACCAAGCATAGTCTTGGCGATCACTTCGCCGAACACCTCCGCTCGGTTCGCAATAACCAACCTGATCTCCCGGTGGCTCAGCACTTCAACTCCCCCTCCCATTCCGAATCTGACCTTTCTGTCCTGGGCCTCCTCCATGGCCATAGTGAGGACCACCATAAATTGGACGAGCTGCACCTCATATTTCGCTTGGGCAGTTTGCACCCCAGCGGTATGAACATTGACTTCTCTAATTTCAGGTAGTCCCTACTTTCTCCTCCCCTTCTAAGCTCTCCGCCAGCCCACTGGCTCCACCTCTTCCTTTCTTCTTCCCGCCCTCCCACCCTCATATCAGTCTGAAGAAGGGTTTCGACCCGAAACGTTGCCTATTTCCTTCGCTCCATAGATGCTGCCTCATCCGCTGAGTTTCTCCAGCAATTTTGTCTACCTAACAAAAGTGGGACTCACCCAAAATCAAACTTCAAAAAGAAAAAGCCAGAATACTCCATTGCAATCGCCAGACACATCCTGACTCACCGTAAGGGCACCATCACCAGTGTTGGCGGTTCAGTGGTCTACAGGCAAATTCAAATGTTCAAGCTTCTTATAAGTCACCATCCACCCTTTATATTCAGTGACACTGCTCTAATAATATTGCCAGAGTAGGTGAATCGAGGACCAGAGGATTCAGGTTTAAGGTTAAGGGAAAAGATTTAATAGCAATCTGAGGGGTAACTTTTTCACACAAAGGGTAGTGGGTGTATGGAATGGGCAGACAGAGGTGGTAGGTAAGGCAGGGACTATCCCAACATTTAAGAAACAGACAGGTACATGGACAGGACAGGTTTGGAGGGATATGGGCCAAACGCGGCAGGTGGGACGAATGCAGCTGGGACAATAGACACTAGACAATAGGTGCAGGAGTAGGCCATTCGGTCGTTTGAGCCACCACCGCCAT
Organism: Malacoraja senta; assembly: GCA_038087875.1. NCBI lineage: Eukaryota > Metazoa > Chordata > Chondrichthyes > Rajiformes > Rajidae > Malacoraja > Malacoraja senta. Next base: position 1,717,695 of record CM075990.1, on the reverse strand, counting down.
TCACTGTGATCATGGCTGATCATCCACAATCACTACCCCGTTCCTGCCTTCTACCCATATCCCTTGATTCCGCTATCTTTAAGAGCTCTATCTAACTCTCTCTTGAAAGCATCCAGAGAATTGGCCTCCACTGCCTTCTGAGGCAGAGAATTCCACAGATTCACAACTCTCTGGGTGAAAAGGATTTTCCTCATCACCGTTCTAAATGGCATACCCCTTATTCTTAAACTGATTCTGGACTCCCACAACATCGGGAACATGTTTCCTGCCCCTAGTGTGTCCAATCGCTTAATAATCTTATGTTTCAATAAGATGCCCTCTCATCCTTCTAAATTCCAGTGAATACAAGCCCAGTCGCTCCATTCTTTCAACCTATGACAGTCCCCGCCATCCCAGCAATTAACCTTGTGAACCTGGGCTGCACTCCCTCAATAGCAAGAATGTCCTTCCTCAAATCTGGAGACCAAAATGACACACAATACTCCAGATGTGGTCTCACTCAGGCCCTGAACAACTGCAAAGGACCTCTTTGCTCCTATACTCAACTACTCTTGTTATGAGAGCCAACATGCCATTAGCTTTTTTCACTGCCTGCTGGACCTGCATGCTTACCTTCAGTGACTGATAAACAAGGACACCCAGATCTCGTTGTACTTCCCCTTTTCCCAACTCGACACCATTCAGATAACAATCTGCTATCCTGTTCTTGCCACCATAGTGGATAACCTCACATTTATCCATATTAAACTGCATCTGCCATGCATCTGCCCACTTACCCAACCTGTCCAAGTCACCCTGCATCCTCATAGCATCCTCCTCACAGTTCACACTGCCACCCAGTTTTGTGTCATCTGAAAATTACTAATGCTACTTTTAATCATTGCATCTAAATCATTAATGTATATTGTATATAACTGCGGTCCCAGCACCGAGCCCTTGCGGTACCCCACTAGTCACTGCCTGCCGTTCTGAAAGGGACCCGTTAATCCTTACTCTTTGTTTCCTGTCCGCCAACCCAATTTTCTATCCAGGTCAGTACCCTACCCCCAATACCATGTGCTCTAATTTTGCCCACTAATCTCCTATGTGGGACCTTATCAAAGGCTTTCTGAAAGTTCAGGTACACTACATCCACTCGCCCTCCCGTCCATTTTTCCTAATTACATCCTCAAAAAATTCCAGAGGATTAGTCAAGCATGATTTCCCTTTCACAAATCCATGCTGACTCAGACCGATCCTGTTACTGCTATCTAAATGTGCGCTATTTCATCTTTTATAACTGACTCCAGCATCTTCCCCACCACCGGTCAGGCTAACTGGTCTATAATTCCCTGTTTTCTCTCTCCCTCCTTTCTTAAAAAGTAGGATAAAATTAGCCACCCTCCAATCCACAGGAACTGATCCTGAATCTATAGAACATTGGAAAATGATCACCAAGATGTTGAAGTTGATATATAGAATATATTTTAGGAAGTAAATGCCAGACAGTGGAACTGGTAAGGATTCAAAGGGCAGGAAAATGGAAGTGAGGACCGAGCTAAAAGAAAGAAGATCTTATTCAATGGCAAAAGCGATTTGCATTCAGGCTTAAATTTTAGTTTACTTTAGAGATACAGCGGGGAAACAGGCCGTCCCATCGAGTCGGTGCCGACCAGCGATCCCCACATCTTAACACTATCCTACATACACTGTAGACAATTTGCAATTTTATCAAGCTAATTAACCTACAATCCTGTACGTCTTTGGATTGTGGGACGAAACCCGGGAAACCAAGAAACTTAGAACCAAAGCCCACACACAGAGAGAATGTACATACTCCATACAGACAAGCACCCATAGTCGGGATCACATACATGTATGCTGTTTGTAAAATGAACAATTACTTACCTCATCTACCCTAACAACTTCCCTTACACCAGATCTTGCATCAACAGCAGTGGTTACAGGGGTACACCACCACCTGCTCCATTTCTGCCAATTCACATCCTGAGCAAGTACTACAGTTGTGCGGTCCACCTCCCACACACACACACACACAAACCACCGACTCTCTCTCCTGCCCCACCACAGCATGTACCATACTCCTCTGAACCCACACATCCTGTTTTTCCTTATCTGCTGGTGATTCTCCAACAAGTCTTCTCGATTTTTCCTGCTCCATGCCTCCATCTCTGATCTTCCCCATGAGAGAAATAGAGTCATACAGCACAGAATCTGGTCATTCACCCAACTCAACTATGCTGACCAAGATGCCCCATCTAAGCTAATCCTACTTGCCCACATTTGGTCCATATCCATCTCAACCTTTCTCATCCAAGCACCTGTCCAAGTGTCTTTTAAATGCTGTTATAGTTTCTACCTCAATTACATCCTCTGGCAGCTCGTTCCATATACCACCATCTTCTGAGTGAAAACATTGCCAATATACCAAAAGCCTTCTTGACCACCCTTTCTATCTGTGAAGCCAATTCCAGGAAACTATGTACCTGTTTCCTCGATCCCTCTACAACACTCCCCAGGGATATTCCATATCAAAGGCATTGCTGATCCATATGGACAACATCCAGGCACCTTCATCAACCTATTTGGTTACCTCTTCAAAAAAGGTAACCAAATGTTACCTCTTTCCCACATCCAAAATCGTGTTGACTACTTGTATAAACTTCGGTCTATCCAAATGCATTTTCATGTTATCCCTCAGAATTCTCTCCAGTAACTTTTCAACCACAGATGTTTGGGTAACTGGTTTATAGTTCCCAGATTTTCCTTGCAGCCTGTCTTAAAGAGAGGCACAACATGAGCCACCCTCAAGTAATTCGGCACCTCATCCGTGTCTAATGATGATGTATGTATATCAGCCAGGGCTCCTACAATTTCTTCTCTAGCTTCCCACAGCATCCTCAGATATATCTGAGTAGGCCCAGGAGATGTATCTAGTTATACGCCCTAGGATGTCCTGTATCTTGATTGTAAAAACGTATTGGTCTCAAGACATATCCATTACATGTCCCAAAGTTCCCAACCGACATATTTTTCTGAATGGTATAAACCGAGGAGGACATTCTCCTGCCTCCAAGGCCCTTCCCTTTCACTCACCTGTTCCTTGGTCAAGAGTTGATGGTTCCTGGCTTAATGTACCTCTGACGTGAGGAATCACAGCACTTAGGCCAGTTCCAGTGTCTCTGGTCAGACTTTGTTCCCTTGTACCCGCGGCTGGATCATATTCCATGGGGTCGCTGCCTTCAATCCGAGCTTGTTTTGATGTTGTGATACCAGTGTCCTGATCATCTTCCCTTGCTGAGCCGACTGGCAAATTTCGCTTGTAAACTTCCTGCGTCAGAATTAATTCCCCACCTGAAAAATGATTTGCATTGCAGATTACAGGAGAATTTCGAACTGAACAAAAGGCTGGCAGAATGGATGAAGCTGTGTGAGCCATGGGTCTGCGGAGCAACTTCTACAGCAGGACAGTACGGCTGGGTTACTGGCAGAATAATTACCTTAATGTGAGGGGAGGGGACTGGATATCACTACCAGTCACATGAGACACAGCAGAAAAAGCAGAGTAATACTAATAACAATTGCACACTGTCTCATCCTGCCCGGGTCACTCACTGTCCCATCCTCTGGGGGCCCAAACTCCCAAGTCACACACACTGTCTCATCCTCCTCAGGGCACACAACCGCATCCTCCCCCTGTCACTGCCCCATTCTCCCTGTCACACACACTGTCCCATCCTCCTCAGGGCACACAACCGCATCCTCCCCCTGTCACTGCCCCATTCTCCCCGTCACACTCACTGACCCATCCTCCCCCCATCACACTCACTGCCCCATTATCCCCGTCACACTAACTGCCCCATCCTTCCCCCGTCACACTAACTGCCCCATCATCCCCATCACACTCACTGCCCCAATCTCCCTGTCATTGTCACTGCCCCAATCTCCCTGTCATTGTCACTGCCCCATTCTCCCCGTCACACTCATTGACCCATCCTTCCCCCGTCACACTCGCTGCCCCATCCCCCGGGTCACATTCTGCCCTATCTCTGTTGAATCCAAAATCACTTCAATGCAACAAATTCTCAATGACTGTTGTGCTCAGATCTGTGAAAGAAAGTGAAGAAAACTAAACACATATCAGCGTGACACGAGGCATAATTGCCTCTGGTACCCGGTGACAGAGCTGCTATCAGCCATGTCTCCAAGTACAATCTGACACCCTCCCACACAGCACAGTCTATCCTATTCCACTGATTCATAGAGAGGTCTAATCAAAGGAGCATCTGTTTTTCCATTACAACTAGTGTGCTGTAAATCTAATCCCGCTCTCTGGATCATGTCCTCATGTCATGTCTACAGCATATTGAATGGCGGTGCTGGCTCCTGCACCTACTTTCTATGTTTTTATGCTGATTGCTGGTTCCAGCAATGGAAATTTAAACTCACGTAATGAATCAATTAATTAAATAACTTGGAATAAAGTTTCAGTCCCCCTAGCGGCCAGCATGCTGCTTAAACACTATCAGAAACTCTCACTCTTCTCCTAGAGATACAAACATCCTGCGAACAAATGCCAAATCCTCCCCATTTTCAGAGCAGATTTACTGACAAGCCACAGGATTACCATTCCAAAATATGATTGAGCTACGTTGCACTTTGGAATAACGTGGTAGGTTCATTCTCCGTATTGCTGATGTTAGCCATTCACATTTATATGTCAACATTTAATTACTAGACCAAGTAGTCCACCTGGTCTGGCTGTTGCACAGAGCCATAGCAGGTTAAATTTAATCCAGATATGTGCGAGGTGATGCATTTTGGGAGTTGTCAATTGAGGGTCGAACATACGCGATAATGATACGGCTCAAGAGAGCATTGAGGAACAAAGGAACCTTGGTGTACAAATCCAGAGATCCCTGAAATTGACTGCACAGGTGGGCAGTGTGGTTAAAAACGGTTACCAGATGCTTGCCTTCATCAGCTGGGGTATAAAATACAAGTGCAGGGAGGTCTGGGAACTATTTTCTTACATGGTGATAAAGTAGAATATGTAGAATTATAACATGTAGAATAGTGTATCCAGTTCCAGTCAACACACAACGAGAAGGATGTGGTTTCACTGGACAGAATGCAGAGGATATTCACCAGTTCTGAGGAAGGCACTTTGACTTACAACAATAATTATCTGCATGTTCGCACAGACATGGCCTGACATGCTGAGAATTTCCAACAGTTTCTACAGTTTAGATTTCCAGCTCCTGTAGTTTTATTTCATTGGACTTTCACTACGATATTGCCTGGGATTAAAATTTTCACTGATAGAATAGGTTGGGGTGGGGGAGGAGGGGGAATAGAGGGAGAGGAGTGGGGGAGGTAGGGAGTGGGGAATAGAGGGAGATGAGGGCAGTGGGGGAGGTGAGGAGAGATAGTGGGGGAATAGGGGGAGTTGAGGAGTGGGGAATAGAGGGATAGGAGGGGGTAGGGAGGGGAGAGGAGTTATAGTGACTGAGGTTAGGGGAAAGGAGAGGGAGGGAGGGATTGGGGAAGGGAGGAGAGGGGAAAGAAGAGAGGATGAAGAGGAGGGGGAGTGCTGGGGGATGAGGGGAAATGAGCCTTGCCTGCGCAGTTGGGAGCTATGGGTGAATGGTGGAATATTGCGTGGGGGAACGGTTTGCGTTGGGGGAACGGGTGAGTGGTGGTATATTGCGTTGGGAGATCAGGCGTCCAGTGTGACAGGGACCCAACGGGTGCCACTTAGTCTAGTCAGTTACTACAAGTGGCTCTGAACACTACTGTCAGACAGACAACCGTGACTGCTCTGCTTTCGCAGAGATGGTTCCAAATGTTGGTGCCTCCTCCTTCCCCTATCTCCAGGGAGGCCGCATCACTGCCCCCATGAGAAGACTCAGCGGGCTTGCGAGGGAAGAGTCTGTCGTCAGTTTCTGTAAGTCTGGGGCAGGTTGAAGTGTAGATGCCTTGGGCTGCATGTCGGGGACAGGGACCGGGCTCTGCCTTTTTCCCGCTGAACTTTGTGGGTGGGTCTCGGGTGGGAGAGGGGAGAAGGAATGGGCTACGTTTTGGGATGCAACCATTCTTCAGACTCAACCCGAAATGTCACCCATTCCTTCTCTCCAGAGATGCTGCCTGTCCTGCTGAAGTATTACAGCATTTTGTGTCTATCTTTGGTGTATACCAGCATCTGTCATTTCTTGCTATACCCTTGAGTAGACAAAGCAAACTACCTCACTATCGCTCTTCTAACTTCTCCAACCTGCACATCACCACTGCACAGCTGTGGTATCCTCCAGCTTCGCAGGAAGCCTCTCCTCAATCATTGTCTTATTGCATGTTATTTTCACAATAAAGCTGATTTATTAGATGATTCGTATCCCCTTCCACCTGTGGCCATGCTTCCCTGTAGATGTTAATGCTCTCCATACTCCGTTGCCTCTCCCATCTTCCTCTGTAAACTGCAGGTCAGTGCAGCAGATCCCAACCTACTGACAGGATAATATATTATATTTCACAGGCTACACAAACCTTTGTCTTTGTTTGACGTTGAGGTCACTGCATTCCCTCCGCCGTCTGCACTTTCAGCCATGCTGGTGACTGGAGTTCCCAAATTATGTTACTCTGTAATAACGTATGAACAGGAGGATTAGACAATATTTGGCACCAGAACAAAAACGATCCCCTCTGAACTGACACGCACAAACTGTCTGATCCAATGGACCATAACTTCCCTGATCCACACAATTTCCATTTCTCCCAGACCCCATCCTACTCGGGTCACTCACTGCCCCATTCCCCAGCTCCCACCCTACCCGGGCCGGGCCGGGCCATTCACTCTCACCCCCTCCTCCAACCCTCCAACTTCAGCGGGACAAAGACAGAGCCCGGTCCCATCCCCAACATGCAACCCGAGGGATCTGCACATCAACAAGCCTCCAGACTTACAGAAACACACGATGGACCATTCATTCCATCGCTGACCCGCCGCCACAAAGCGGCAACCGGCCGGAGCGCCCCTGCCTGTTTGCCTGGAACGTCACCAACCGCCGCGGGTCCCGGGCGCGCTACTTCCGTCCGGAGGATCCCGCCAGCAATCGGGGTTCCGGCAGCGCCACCAACGGCCGGAGGTCCCCGCAGCGCCGCCAACGGCCGGAGGTCCCCGCAGCGCCGCCAACAGCCGGAGGTCCCCGCAGCGCCGCCAACGGCCGGAGGTCCCCGCAGCGCCGCCAACGGCCGGAGGTCCCCGCAGCGCCGCCAACGGCCGGAGGTTCTTGGTTCTTGGTTTCTTGGTCCTCCAAAATATTCCAAATGGAATTTAAACTGGAGGTGGTGGAGGGAGAACTTAAGCCAGAAAGGGTTTTTGGGAAGAAAGAGCTACCTTAAATTTAGTTGCATCTGTTGGGTAACTATGGTAGGGTGGAGATTATTCCATGCATTAATTGTGCGGGGGAAGAACGAATTGCTGTACATAGATACATAGAAAATAGGTGCAGGAGTAGGCCATTCGGCCCTTCGAGCCTGCACCGCCATTCAATATGATCATGGCTGATCATCCAACTCAGTATCCCGTACCTGCCTTCTCTCCATACCCCCTGATCCCTTTAGCCACAAGGGCCACATCAAACTTCCTCTTAAATATAGCCAATGAGCTGGCGTCAACTACCCTCTGTGGCAGAGAGTTCCAGAGATTCACCACTCTCTGTGTGAAAAAGTTTTTTCTCATCTCAGTCTTAAAGGATTTCCCCCTTATCCTTAAGCTGTGACCCCTTGTCCTGGACTTCCCCAACATCGGGAACAATCTTCCTGCATCTAGCCTGTCCAACCCCATAAGAATTTTGTAAGTTTCTATAAGATCCCCTCTCAATCTCCTAAATTCTAGCGAGTATAAGCCGAGTCTATCCAGTCTTTCTTCATATGAAAGTCCTGACATCCCAGGAATCAGTCTGGTGAACCTTCTCTGCACTCCCTCGATGGCTATAATGTCCTTCCACAGATTTGGAGACCAAAACTGTACGCAATACTCCAGGTGTGGTCTCACCAAGACCCTGTACAACTGCAGTAGAACCTCCCTGCTCCTATACTCAAATCCTTTTGCTATGAAAGCTAACATACCATTCGCTTTCTTCACTGCCTGCTGCACCTGCATGCCTACTTTCAATGACTGGTGTACCATGACACCCAGGTCTCGCTGCATCTCCCCTTTTCCTAATCGGCCACCATTTAGATAATAGTCTGCTTTCCTGTTTTTGCCACCATTTATCCACATTATACTGCATCTGCCAAACATTTGCCCACTCACCCAGCCTATCCAAGTCACCTTGCAGTCTCCTAGCATCCTCCTCATAGCTAACACTGCCCCCCAGCTTAGTGTCATCCGCAAACTTGGAGATGTTGCCTTCAATTCCATCATCCAGCTCATTAATATAAATTGTAAATAGCTGGGGTCCCAGCACTGAGCCTTGCGGTACCCCACTAGTCACTGCCTGCCATTGTGAAAAGGACCCGTTTACTCCTACTCTTTGCTTCCTGTTTGCCAGCCAGTTCTCTATCCACATCAATACTGAACCCCCAATACCGTGTGCTTTAAGTTTGCATATTAATCTCTTATGTGGGACCTTGTCGAAAGCCTTCTGAAAGTCCAGATACATCACATCCACTGGTTCTGCCCTATCCATTCTACTAGTTACATCCTCGAAAAATTCTGTAAGATTCGTCAGACATGATTTACCTTTCGTAAATCCATGCTGACTTTGTCCAATGATTTCACCACTTTCCAAATGTGCTGCTATCCCATCTTTAATAACTGACTCTAGCAGTTTCCCCACTACCGATGTTAGACTAACTGGTCTAACATCGTCTTGGTAGCTGCAATCACAAATTGGATCGAATGCCCTCGTCTGCTCCTAGTTGGTTTGGTTTTGGTGTAGGTCTTGTCATCTATGTCGAGCTGACCATTTAACATTTTGTAAAAACAGGTCAAACGGTGAGCTTCACATCTGTCTTGGAGAGGGTTCCACCCCAGAGAATTCAGAAGTTTGGTAACACTCGCTTCTCTCTCATAGGTGTTAGTAACAAATCGAGCTGCCTGTCTTTGGACACGTTCGATGGAAGAAATGTTTTTGTTTGTGTATGGGTCCCATGTGTATGAGCACCCCGCAACGCTGCCAGCCTCCGAGGTTCCCCCAAACCACAACATCTAACTAACTCTTGAAGAAAAACAGGCACAAAGCGTGAGACTGACCTGTCCCGCTTAGGCAATTTTTCGGCGCCTGCCGGCAACCGTCATAGTCGTGGTAGGTCGCCGACAAACTGGCGACTGGATTCACCTAGGACAATGTCTACGACAAGCTGCAAGAACCTACCACCTAGTCGACATCAAGCTACGGCAAGCTACCGTCTACCGGTGACCCATTAGGACGCAGGGCTGCCAACTCTCACGCTTTGAGCGTAAGAATCACTCATTTGGGCAAATTCTCACGCCCTCACGCTGATCGCAAATTTCTCACGCTCTGTCGTGAGAAATTCTGTGATCAACTAAAACTTCAAAACTCATATTAACTGCATGGGCCGCGGGTGTTGGAGAGCCGGGGCTGAGGGAGGGATGGAAGCAGAAGCGGCAGCGGCAGCGGCATATGCGGATGATGAGCCGGGCTGGCGAGTGTTTGCGGGGCTGGCGAGTCGCTCGCTGCAGCTCCGGCCATGGAGCAGCTTCAGCGCAAGAGTCCCGGGCCTTCGGAGGCGTTGGAAGCAAAGATCCTATAGCGAGCATATAGGATCTTTGGTCGGAAGCGTTGCGCCGCTGCCGTGAGAGTCTCTGTGTCGAAGGCGGAAGAGAGAGAGGGGGGGGGGGCAAAGGGAAAGAGGAGATAGACACAGAGGAGAAAGAGAGAGAGAGGGGGAGAGAAGGAGAGGGGAAGAGAGGAGAGAGAGGAGAGAGGGGGAGTTGAGGGGGGAGAGAGAGGAGAGGGGGCGAAGAGAATGGGGAGAGTGAGGTGGGGAGAGAAAGAGGAGGGAGAGGGGGAGGGAGGGGGGAGAGAGAGGGAGAGAGAAAGAGAGAAAGGGGAGGTAGAAGAGAGAGGGGAGAGAGAGAGGGGTAGACAGTGGAGAGAGAGGGGGGGGTGAGAGGAGAGAGAGGGAGAGAGAGAGAGGGAGAGAGAGAGGAGCGAGGGAGGAGAGAGAGGGGAGGGGACAGAGAGAGGGGGAGAGAGAGGGGGAGGGAGGGGGTGGGAGGAGAGAGCGGGAGAGGGGAGAGAGAGAGAGATGGGAGAGAGAGAGGGGAGAGAGTGAGGTGGGAGGGAGAGAGAGAGGGGAGAGAAAGAGAGGGGAGAGAGAGGGAAGGGAGAGGGAAGGGAGAGAGAGGAGAGAGAGGGGGACAGAGAGGGGGAGAGAGAGGGGGGAGAGAGAGATGAAAGGGTGGGGGGAGAGAGGGGGATAGAGAGGCAGGGCTGCCAACTGTCATGCAATGAGCGTGAGAATCACACATTTCGCCAAATTCTCACACTGATCACAAATTTATCATACTCTGTCGTGAGAAATTCTGTGATCAACGAAAATTTCAAAACGCATATCAACTGCATGGGCCACGGGTTTTGGAAGCAGAAGCAGCGGCGGGGACAGATGCGGACGGGGAGCGGGGCTTGCGAGTCACTCACTGCAGCTCAAGCCATGGAGCAGCCTCAGTGCAAGAGTCCCAGGCCGTTGGAGGGGTCGGAAGCGTTGCGCTGCTGCCGTGAGAGTCTCTGTGCCAAATTCGCCCAGGTAACTGGCATGGATCAGGCTGTGGCTCGGTTCATCCTGGAGGACACCAGTGGCTGCTGGAAGTAAGTACCAAGCACTGGGTAGAAACGGTGGATGCTAGTGGACTTCAAATGGGAGTGGTTGGAGAAAGCAACCACTGCTTGCCTGCTAGAATTTCACTTACTGTAACTGCAGGAAAAATGTTCCCGATGTTGGGGAAGTTCAGAACCAGGGGTCACAGTTTAAGAATAATGGGTAGGCCAGTTAGGACTGAGATGAGGACAAACTTTCTTCACGCAGAGAGTTGTGAATCTGTGGAATTTTCTCCCACAGGCATTGCAGGCCAATTCGCTGGATGTTTTCAAGAGAGAGTTACATTTAGCTCTTGGGGCTAACGAAATCAAGGGATTTGGGGGGAAAAAACAGGAAAGAGGTACTGATTTTAGATGAACAGCCATGATCATATTGAATGGCACTGGTGGCTCGAAGGGCCAAATGGCCTATTCCTGCACCTATTTTCTATGTTTCTAAGCTTGAGTATATGGCAATAAAACTCGATCACTTGATTTTGAAGCATTCATGCATGGTGGAGGTATAATGTAGTAGTAGAGTGATACAGTTTGAAAACAGGCCCTTTGGCGCAACTTGCCCACACCAGCCAACATGTCTCAGCTACGCTACCTGCTTTTGGGCCATACCTCCAAACCTATCCTATCAGTCTAACTGTTTCTTAAATGTTAGGGTTGTCCCTGCCTCAACTACCTCCTCTGGCAGCTTGTTCCATACACCCACCACCCTTTGTGTGGAAAAAGTTACCCCTTAAAAAGCTACGTCTTAAAAATACTTCATTCAAAAAATTGAAATCATACTTCTACAATGCACTAAAACATGATTTTAATACATCAAATTTCAAAAAGTCCCTACCCTTGGAGGGGGAACACCCCCTTCCACACCCTCTCCCCACTCGGTTGCTCCACTCCCTCAAGGCCTGTGATCAGTGATCGCTCAGCTCCCCCACTTTCATAAATGCTTCACGGCCCCTGGTTCAGACGGAGAACACTGCCAGATGTGAGCGGGGAACTGAGGCCAGTTGCCCATGATGTCTGGATCCCAATGCTCGGCGCTTCATGTTTCGGAGTTGGCTAATGTTATTGATTTGTAATTAGCCTGATTTGCAATTAGTTGACAAAACCTTAATTTATTCATCCGGAATATCCAGGGGGATGGGATAAATGTAATATTAAAATGACATGCAAGGTGTCAGGCTATGTGTCACAACCTACAGCCCTGATAACCCATTATTTCCTTCAGTTAAATATTTGGAAGGTAGCACTATTGTCATTTGCCACTCAACTATTACGTTTGCTGGTGCACAAAAATGCTGGAGAAACTCAGCGGGTGCAGCAGCATCTATGGAGCGAGGGAAATAGGCAACGTTTCGGGCCAAAACCCTTCTTCAGACTGATAGGGGGTGGGGAGAAGAAAGGAAAAAAGGCGGAGGAGGAGCCCGAGGGCTGGGGAAGGGGAGGAGCCAACCAGAGGGCTGATGAAGGGGAGGGGACAGCAAGGGCTAACAGAATTGGGAGAATTCAATGTTCAAGCCCCCAGGATGTAGACTGCCCAAGCGGAATATGAGGTGCATTTCCTCCAATTTCCGGTGTTGCTCGCTGTGGCCATGGAGGAGACCCAGGACAGAGAGGTCAGATACGGAATGGGAGGGGGAGTTGAAGTGCTGAGCCACCGGGAGGTCAGGTTGGTTATTGCGGACCGACCGGAGGTCTTCGGCGAAACGATCGCCGAGCCTCCGCTTGGTCTCACCGATGTAGATCAGCTGGCATCTAGAGCAGCGGATGCAATAGATGAGGTTGGAGGAGATGCAGGTGAACCTCTGTCGCACCTGGAACGAAAGCAACCTATGCCCAGCCACTGACACCCTCCTCCGCCTAGCGGAGCTGGTCCTTACCCTCAATAACTTCTCATTTGACTCCTCCCATTTCCTCCAAATACAAGTCGTAGCTATGGGTACACGCATGGGCCCCGGCTACGCCTGCCTCTTTGTCGGGTACGTAGAACAATCCTTGTTCAATGCGTACCAGGGCCCCATCCCCGACCTCTACCTCCGCTACATCGATGACTGTTTTGGTGCCACATCCTGCACCCACACACAACTGACTGACTTCATCCGCTTCACCACCAACTTCCATCCGGCACTCAAATACACCTGGACCATTTCCGACACTTCCCTACCATTCCTTGACCTCACTATCTCCATCGCAGGTGATAGACTTCTTACCGACATCCACTACAAACCTACCGACTCCCATGGCTATCTGGACTACACTTCTTCCCACCCTGCTTCCTGTACGGACTCCATCCCCCACTCCCAATTCCTCCGTCTACGCCGCATCTGCTCCCAGGATGAGGCATTCCACACCAGGGCATCCGAAATTTCCTCATTTTTCAGGGAA
>CM075990.1:1650197-1704275 GCA_038087875.1 Malacoraja senta | reverse complement strand
CACCAGAACAAAAACGATCCCCTCTGAACTGACACGCACAAACTGTCTGATCCAATGGACCATAACTTCCCTGATCCACACAATTTCCATTTCTCCCAGACCCCATCCTACCCGGGTCACTCACTGCCCCATTCCCCAGCTCCCACCCTACCCGGGCCGGGCCGGGCCATTCACTCTCACCCCCTCCTCCAACGCTCCAACTTCAGCGGGACAAAGACAGAGCCCGGTCCCCATCCCCAACATGCAACCCGAGGGATCTGCACATCAACAAGCCCCCAGACTTACAGAAACACACGATGGACCATTCATTCCATCGCTGACCCGCCGCCACAAAGCGGCAACCGGCCGGAGCGCCCCTGCCTGTTTGCCTGGAACGTCACCAACCGCCGCGGGTCCCGGGCGCGCTACTTCCGTCCGGAGGATCCCGCCAGCAATCGGGGTTCCGGCAGCGCCACCAACGGCCGGAGGTCCCCGCAGCGCCGCCAGCAATCGGGGTTCCGGCAGCGCCACCAACGGCCGGAGGTCCCCGCAGCGCCGCCAACGGCCGGAGGTCCCCGCAGCGCCGCCAACGGCCGGAGGTCCCCGCAGCGCCGCCAACGGCCGGAGGTCCCCGCAGCGCCGCCAACGGCCGGAGGTCCCCGCAGCGCCGCCAACGGCCGGAGGTCCCCGCAGCGCCGCCAACGGCCGGAGGTCCCCGCAGCGCCGCCAACGGCCGGAGGTCCCCGCAGCGCCGCCAACAGCCGGAGGTCCCCGCAGCGCCGCCAACGGCCGGAGGTCCCCGCAGCGCCGCCAACGGCCGGAGGTCCCCGCAGCGCCGCCAACGGCCGGAGGTTCTTGGTTCTTGGTTTCTTGGTCCTCCAAAATATTCCAAATGGAATTTAAACTGGAGGTGGTGGAGGGAGAACTTAAGCCAGAAAGGGTTTTTGGGAAGAAAGAGCTACCTTAAATTTAGTTGCATCTGGTTGGGTAACTATGGTAGGGTGGAGATTATTCCATGCATTAATTGTGCGGGGGAAGAACGAATTGCTGTACATAGATACATAGAAAATAGGTGCAGGAGTAGGCCATTCGGCCCTTCGAGCCTGCACCGCCATTCAATATGATCATGGCTGATCATCCAACTCAGTATCCCGTACCTGCCTTCTCTCCATACCCCCTGATCCCTTTAGCCACAAGGGCCACATCAAACTTCCTCTTAAATATAGCCAATGAGCTGGCGTCAACTACCCTCTGTGGCAGAGAGTTCCAGAGATTCACCACTCTCTGTGTGAAAAAGTTTTTTCTCATCTCAGTCTTAAAGGATTTCCCCCTTATCCTTAAGCTGTGACCCCTTGTCCTGGACTTCCCCAACATCGGGAACAATCTTCCTGCATCTAGCCTGTCCAACCCCATAAGAATTTTGTAAGTTTCTATAAGATCCCCTCTCAATCTCCTAAATTCTAGCGAGTATAAGCCGAGTCTATCCAGTCTTTCTTCATATGAAAGTCCTGACATCCCAGGAATCAGTCTGGTGAACCTTCTCTGCACTCCCTCGATGGCTATAATGTCCTTCCACAGATTTGGAGACCAAAACTGTACGCAATACTCCAGGTGTGGTCTCACCAAGACCCTGTACAACTGCAGTAGAACCTCCCTGCTCCTATACTCAAATCCTTTTGCTATGAAAGCTAACATACCATTCGCTTTCTTCACTGCCTGCTGCACCTGCATGCCTACTTTCAATGACTGGTGTACCATGACACCCAGGTCTCGCTGCATCTCCCCTTTTCCTAATCGGCCACCATTTAGATAATAGTCTGCTTTCCTGTTTTTGCCACCATTTATCCACATTATACTGCATCTGCCAAACATTTGCCCACTCACCCAGCCTATCCAAGTCACCTTGCAGTCTCCTAGCATCCTCCTCATAGCTAACACTGCCCCCCAGCTTAGTGTCATCCGCAAACTTGGAGATGTTGCCTTCAATTCCATCATCCAGCTCATTAATATAAATTGTAAATAGCTGGGGTCCCAGCACTGAGCCTTGCGGTACCCCACTAGTCACTGCCTGCCATTGTGAAAAGGACCCGTTTACTCCTACTCTTTGCTTCCTGTTTGCCAGCCAGTTCTCTATCCACATCAATACTGAACCCCCAATACCGTGTGCTTTAAGTTTGCATATTAATCTCTTATGTGGGACCTTGTCGAAAGCCTTCTGAAAGTCCAGATACATCACATCCACTGGTTCTGCCCTATCCATTCTACTAGTTACATCCTCGAAAAATTCTGTAAGATTCGTCAGACATGATTTACCTTTCGTAAATCCATGCTGACTTTGTCCAATGATTTCACCACTTTCCAAATGTGCTGCTATCCCATCTTTAATAACTGACTCTAGCAGTTTCCCCACTACCGATGTTAGACTAACTGGTCTAACATCGTCTTGGTAGCTGCAATCACAAATTGGATCGAATGCCCTCGTCTGCTCCTAGTTGGTTTGGTTTTGGTGTAGGTCTTGTCATCTATGTCGAGCTGACCATTTAACATTTTGTAAAAACAGGTCAAACGGTGAGCTTCACATCTGTCTTGGAGAGGGTTCCACCCCAGAGAATTCAGAAGTTTGGTAACACTCGCTTCTCTCTCATAGGTGTTAGTAACAAATCGAGCTGCCTGTCTTTGGACACGTTCGATGGAAGAAATGTTTTTGTTTGTGTATGGGTCCCATGTGTATGAGCACCCCGCAACGCTGCCAGCCTCCGAGGTTCCCCCAAACCACAACATCTAACTAACTCTTGAAGAAAAACAGGCACAAAGCGTGAGACTGACCTGTCCCGCTTAGGCAATTTTTCGGCGCCTGCCGGCAACCGTCATAGTCGTGGTAGGTCGCCGACAAACTGGCGACTGGATTCACCTAGGACAATGTCTACGACAAGCTGCAAGAACCTACCACCTAGTCGACATCAAGCTACGGCAAGCTACCGTCTACCGGTGACCCATTAGGACGCAGGGCTGCCAACTCTCACGCTTTGAGCGTAAGAATCACTCATTTGGGCAAATTCTCACGCCCTCACGCTGATCGCAAATTTCTCACGCTCTGTCGTGAGAAATTCTGTGATCAACTAAAACTTCAAAACTCATATTAACTGCATGGGCCGCGGGTGTTGGAGAGCCGGGGCTGAGGGAGGGATGGAAGCAGAAGCGGCAGCGGCAGCGGCATATGCGGATGATGAGCCGGGCTGGCGAGTGTTTGCGGGGCTGGCGAGTCGCTCGCTGCAGCTCCGGCCATGGAGCAGCTTCAGCGCAAGAGTCCCGGGCCTTCGGAGGCGTTGGAAGCAAAGATCCTATAGCGAGCATATAGGATCTTTGGTCGGAAGCGTTGCGCCGCTGCCGTGAGAGTCTCTGTGTCGAAGGCGGAAGAGAGAGAGGGGGGGGGGGGCAAAGGGAAAGAGGAGATAGACACAGAGGAGAAAGAGAGAGAGAGGGGGAGAGAAGGAGAGGGGAAGAGAGGAGAGAGAGGAGAGAGGGGGAGTTGAGGGGGGAGAGAGAGGAGAGGGGGCGAAAGAGAATGGGGAGAGTGAGGTGGGGAGAGAAAGAGGAGGGAGAGGGGGAGGGAGGGGGGAGAGAGAGGGAGAGAGAAAGAGAGAAAGGGGAGGTAGAAGAGAGAGGGGAGAGAGAGAGGGGTAGACAGTGGAGAGAGAGGGGGGGTGAGAGGAGAGAGAGGGAGAGAGAGAGAGGGAGAGAGAGAGGAGCGAGGGAGGAGAGAGAGGGGAGGGGACAGAGAGAGGGGGAGAGAGAGGGGGAGGGAGGGGGTGGGAGGAGAGAGCGGGAGAGGGGAGAGAGAGAGAGATGGGAGAGAGAGAGGGGAGAGAGTGAGGTGGGAGGGAGAGAGAGAGGGGAGAGAAAGAGAGGGGAGAGAGAGGGAAGGGAGAGGGAAGGGAGAGAGAGGAGGAGAGAGGGGGACTGAGAGAGGGGGAGAGAGAGGGGGGAGAGAGAGATGAAAGGGTGGGGGGAGAGAGGGGGATAGAGAGGCAGGGCTGCCAACTGTCATGCAATGAGCGTGAGAATCACACATTTCGCCAAATTCTCACACTGATCACAAATTTATCATACTCTGTCGTGAGAAATTCTGTGATCAACGAAAATTTCAAAACGCATATCAACTGCATGGGCCACGGGTTTTGGAAGCAGAAGCAGCGGCGGGGACAGATGCGGACGGGGAGCGGGGCTTGCGAGTCACTCACTGCAGCTCAAGCCATGGAGCAGCCTCAGTGCAAGAGTCCCAGGCCGTTGGAGGGGTCGGAAGCGTTGCGCTGCTGCCGTGAGAGTCTCTGTGCCAAATTCGCCCAGGTAACTGGCATGGATCAGGCTGTGGCTCGGTTCATCCTGGAGGACACCAGTGGCTGCTGGAAGTAAGTACCAAGCACTGGGTAGAAACGGTGGATGCTAGTGGACTTCAAATGGGAGTGGTTGGAGAAAGCAACCACTGCTTGCCTGCTAGAATTTCACTTACTGTAACTGCAGGAAAAATGTTCCCGATGTTGGGGAAGTTCAGAACCAGGGGTCACAGTTTAAGAATAATGGGTAGGCCAGTTAGGACTGAGATGAGGACAAACTTTCTTCACGCAGAGAGTTGTGAATCTGTGGAATTTTCTCCCACAGGCATTGCAGGCCAATTCGCTGGATGTTTTCAAGAGAGAGTTACATTTAGCTCTTGGGGCTAACGAAATCAAGGGATTTGGGGGGAAAAAACAGGAAAGAGGTACTGATTTTAGATGAACAGCCATGATCATATTGAATGGCACTGGTGGCTCGAAGGGCCAAATGGCCTATTCCTGCACCTATTTTCTATGTTTCTAAGCTTGAGTATATGGCAATAAAACTCGATCACTTGATTTTGAAGCATTCATGCATGGTGGAGGTATAATGTAGTAGTAGAGTGATACAGTTTGAAAACAGGCCCTTTGGCGCAACTTGCCCACACCAGCCAACATGTCTCAGCTACGCTACCTGCTTTTGGGCCATACCTCCAAACCTATCCTATCAGTCTAACTGTTTCTTAAATGTTAGGGTTGTCCCTGCCTCAACTACCTCCTCTGGCAGCTTGTTCCATACACCCACCACCCTTTGTGTGGAAAAAGTTACCCCTTAAAAAGCTACGTCTTAAAAATACTTCATTCAAAAAATTGAAATCATACTTCTACAATGCACTAAAACATGATTTTAATACATCAAATTTCAAAAAGTCCCTACCCTTGGAGGGGGAACACCCCCTTCCACACCCTCTCCCCACTCGGTTGCTCCACTCCCTCAAGGCCTGTGATCAGTGATCGCTCAGCTCCCCCACTTTCATAAATGCTTCACGGCCCCTGGTTCAGACGGAGAACACTGCCAGATGTGAGCGGGGAACTGAGGCCAGTTGCCCATGATGTCTGGATCCCAATGCTCGGCGCTTCATGTTTCGGAGTTGGCTAATGTTATTGATTTGTAATTAGCCTGATTTGCAATTAGTTGACAAAACCTTAATTTATTCATCCGGAATATCCAGGGGGATGGGATAAATGTAATATTAAAATGACATGCAAGGTGTCAGGCTATGTGTCACAACCTACAGCCCTGATAACCCATTATTTCCTTCAGTTAAATATTTGGAAGGTAGCACTATTGTCATTTGCCACTCAACTATTACGTTTGCTGGTGCACAAAAATGCTGGAGAAACTCAGCGGGTGCAGCAGCATCTATGGAGCGAGGGAAATAGGCAACGTTTCGGGCCAAAACCCTTCTTCAGACTGATAGGGGGTGGGGAGAAGAAAGGAAAAAAGGCGGAGGAGGAGCCCGAGGGCTGGGGAAGGGGAGGAGCCAACCAGAGGGCTGATGAAGGGGAGGGGACAGCAAGGGCTAACAGAATTGGGAGAATTCAATGTTCAAGCCCCCAGGATGTAGACTGCCCAAGCGGAATATGAGGTGCATTTCCTCCAATTTCCGGTGTTGCTCGCTGTGGCCATGGAGGAGACCCAGGACAGAGAGGTCAGATACGGAATGGGAGGGGGAGTTGAAGTGCTGAGCCACCGGGAGGTCAGGTTGGTTATTGCGGACCGACCGGAGGTCTTCGGCGAAACGATCGCCGAGCCTCCGCTTGGTCTCACCGATGTAGATCAGCTGGCATCTAGAGCAGCGGATGCAATAGATGAGGTTGGAGGAGATGCAGGTGAACCTCTGTCGCACCTGGAACGAAAGCAACCTATGCCCAGCCACTGACACCCTCCTCCGCCTAGCGGAGCTGGTCCTTACCCTCAATAACTTCTCATTTGACTCCTCCCATTTCCTCCAAATACAAGTCGTAGCTATGGGTACACGCATGGGCCCCGGCTACGCCTGCCTCTTTGTCGGGTACGTAGAACAATCCTTGTTCAATGCGTACCAGGGCCCCATCCCCGACCTCTACCTCCGCTACATCGATGACTGTTTTGGTGCCACATCCTGCACCCACACACAACTGACTGACTTCATCCGCTTCACCACCAACTTCCATCCGGCACTCAAATACACCTGACCATTTCCGACACTTCCCTACCATTCCTTGACCTCACTATCTCCATCGCAGGTGATAGACTTCTTACCGACATCCACTACAAACCTACCGACTCCCATGGGTATCTGGACTACACTTCTTCCCACCCTGCTTCCTGTACGGACTCCATCCCCCACTCCCAATTCCTCCGTCTACGCCGCATCTGCTCCCAGGATGAGGCATTCCACACCAGGGCATCCGAAATTTCCTCATTTTTCAGGGAACGGGGGTTCCCCTCCTCCACCATAGTGAGGCTCGCACCAGGGTCTCTGCCATACCCCCCAACACTGCTCTCTCTCCCCATCCCCCCACTCACAACAAGGGCAGAGTCTCCCTAGTCCTCACCTTTCACCCCACCAGCCGTCACATACAACAAGTGATCCTCCGTCAGTTTCGCCACCTCCAACGTGACCCCACCACTCGCCACATCTTCCCATCTCCCCCATGTCTGCCTTCCACAAAAAACGCTCCCTCCGTAACTCCCTTGTCAATACTTCCCTTCCCTCCTGTACCACCCCCTCCCCAGGCACTTTCCCTTGCAACCGCAAGAGATGCAACACTTGTCCCTTCACCTCCCCCCTCGACTCCATTCAAGGACCTAAGCAGTCGTTCCAGGTGCGACAGAGGTTCACCTGCATCTCCTCCAACCTCATCTATTGCATCCGCTGCTCTAGATGCCAGCTGATCTACATCGGTGAGACCAAGCGGAGGCTTGGCGATCGTTTCGCCGAACACCTCCGGTCGGTCCGCAATAACCAATCTGACCTCCCGGTGGCTCAGCACTTCAACTCCCCCTCCCATTCCGTATCTGACCTCTCTGTCCTGAGTCTCTTCCATGGCCACAGCGAGCAACACCGGAAATCGGAGGAAATGCACCTCATATTCCGCTTGGGCAGTCTACATCCTGGGGGCTTGAACATTGAATTCTCTCAATTCTGCTAGCCCTTGCTGTCCCCTCCACTTCATCAGTCCTCTGGTTGTCTCCTCCCCTTCCCCAGCCCTCGGGCTCCTCCTCCGCCTTTTTTCCTTTCTTCTCCCCACCCCCTATCAGTCTGAAGAAGGGTTTCGGCCCGAAACGTTGCCTATTTCCTTCGCTCCATAGATGCTGCTGCACCCGCTGAGTTTCTCCAGCATTTTTGTGTACCTTCGATTTTCCAGCATCTGCAGTTCCTTCTTTAACATATTATGTTTGCTTACCTCACTGACTATTTCTAACCCCCCCCCCCCCCACCCCCCCCCTCCAATTCCTTTGACAGGTTGAATAGAAATGTCCCCAATCTCGTTGTTTTATTAATTGAACACGTAGATAAACATCCTCAAGGAGTGTAATCAGATGGAAACTGATTCAGATGCGATATTTAAGAGCTTGTTCAAAGAAGGGGCCTTTTTTTAAAGGAATGACAGAGATACTTTCAGGGGAATGTGTGAGGAGATTATTATTTGTCTTTAGTTTTAGCTTGAACCAGGACATCTGAAGATTCAAAGTTTAATACAGTAATTATGCTGATGCTGACCGCAACCAACCACATAATGAATATCATCCATTCCGGAGGTTTTACTTTTATGATGCCATTTAAACTTCACTTGAATTTTAATCACTTCAATGTAAAAGTAATTGGGAAAGGGGAGCATTGGAACAAATATTTGCCCTCGGTAATATTAACTGTAATATAATAATGTATACATGTTGGTAGGTGCAATCAAAACAAAGATCTTTTTTATCATTGCTGTGTTATGAATACCACAGAAAATATGATGTACTCTCAAGATCACATTTAATAGAATAATATTGCTTAAATATATAGTTATTGGACTTTGCATTTTGGAAAAGTCCCAGCTGAGAGGAAGACAGCAAAATACTGAAAATATTGGGGGTGAAAATGACTTCAGGACAGTTTGTTAGGAAAATGAAAGAAATGGTAACAGAATACTTATACAGCTGAGTGAGTATAATTTTACGGATGAGAAATTGTGTTCAACCAATTGATGACTTCTTTGACAAAGTAACTAGCATGTCAGATAACAAGGAAGCCAATGGATGTAGCAAATTTTGTATTGCAAAATTTGGTCTGTGAAGTGCCCCATAAAAGATTATTGCATTAGATAAGCATCTATGGACTTGAACGTAATAGGTTAAGTCCAGGGGGTCACATATGGGGCTTTATGTGTGGGCCAGATATATTGTCAGTGCAGCGGGGCTAGGAGCAAGGCCAATGTGCATCCTGAGTCAAGGCCTGGAATAGTACTAGGTGTGCAGTCAAAGCTGGGACCAGGGGAGTGTTCAGCACTGGGAACCTAAGCAGGGAAGCAGCTATGATCAGGGTAGAATAGGGGGGCACGTGTAAGGCTGGACTCAGGGTCAGGAATGAGAGAAGGTATGGAACTGGAGTCAGGGTCAGGAGTAGTACCAGGTGTGTAGTGAGACCCAGGTTGGTCAATGTGGGCCAAGTGTTTGATTATAATCTGATTTCCATAC
This sequence comes from Malacoraja senta, assembly GCA_038087875.1. Taxonomy (NCBI): domain Eukaryota; kingdom Metazoa; phylum Chordata; class Chondrichthyes; order Rajiformes; family Rajidae; genus Malacoraja; species Malacoraja senta. The sequence goes on along the minus strand of CM075990.1, from coordinate 1,695,251 downwards.
ATGAATATACTGAGATCATTCATGTGCTGCACATGTTGATCAAAGCCTGGGCTCTACTGTGGAATGTAATTAGGAATGTAATTTAGTCCAACCTTATTCATAGCAAATTCAATTTAAAGCATAAATATTGCATTCAAGTGTTAGTTAAAAGACTTGCTACAGTATGCACCATATTGCACAATTTCAAGCTGAAAAATGAAAAAGCTCCGTACCAATGGGAGGGGGGATGCCCTCCTCCCCCCCCCCCTGGTCACTATGCTCCTTCGGGCTTGGTCTCTCGCAATTTCTCACTCCCAACTCTCACCCAATGTTGGCAGCCCTGAGGACGTCCACCTACGACCACATCTACGACAACCTACGTTTGTTCACCCATGACAAGCTACGACAACTGAAGACAACTTAAGACAATTCAGTCGCTGGTTATTGTCGCCGGTTGACGTAGGTTGTCGCCAATGGCATTCACCAAAGTCAGCACCGGTGACAACCTACGTCACCTGGCGACAATCTATGACAGCACTTATGTCAGGAGAAGTCAAGCTACGCTCATTGGCGTCGAGCCCACTGTCGCCGAACATTTTTAAACATTTCAAAATCCAGCGATGACCAGAAAAACGCTACGACTCTTTGGGCGACTTAGGACTCACGACCATACAGGTGAGGAGGCTTTGGAGAGGAGACTACGCAAAAAGCTGGAGAGGATGGGACACGGTGAACACATGACGGATAAGATAAGACAATGTGATGCTTGCAGGATGTGGGAGGCCAGGGACACGGGTGGAGCCTCTGGCTGCTACAACTGTGGTAAATGTGTCCAGGTTCAGCTCCTGAAGGACCGTGTTGGGGCACTGGAGAAGCAACTGGATATCCTCAGGGTCATCCGGGAAATGAAGAGTTTCCTGGACAGGACCTACAGTGAGGTTGTCAAACCGAGGATACGCGAAGAACGAAGGAGTGTGACTGAGAGAAGGGGTGGTAACTGTGGAGTGCAGGAGACCCAGGTGGCTGTGCCTAATGAAAACAGGTACGTCCTCTTCGGAGCTGTCAGGGGAGACGACGCTTCCAGTCCGAGCAGCAGACACATCGGTGGCTCCAATCCTAGAGATGGGACTTGACCGGCGAGACCGACATTGGGCAGAGCCATAGTGGTGGGTGACTCCATTATCCGAGGTGCAGACTGGAGATTCTGTGGCTGCAGGCGAGACTCGAGGAGGGTCTGTTGCCTCCCTGGTGCCAGGGTTCAAGACGTCACAAACCGAATTCAGAACATCATCGAGACAGAAGGTGAACAGCCAGCAGTGGTTGTGCACGTGGGCACAAACGACATTCGGAAGAAGAGGAAGGAGGTTCTGCAACGTGAGTTCAGAGAGTTAGGAAGAAGACTGAAAAGCAGGAATTCTAGGGTGGTTATCTCTGGATTGCTTCCAGTACCACGTGCTAGTGAGGACAGGAAAAGGGAGATAGGGGATCTGAATGTGTGGCTGAGGGGCTGGTGAAGCGAGCAATGATTTAGATATATAGACCACTATTATCTCCTCTGGGGTAGGGGTGACCTGTACAAAAGGTAACACCTTAACTGGAGGGGGACCGACCTTCTGACAGGCAGGTTTGCAAGGGCTACACATGTGGGTTAAACTAAAGTGAGGGGGAGGGATTGACAAATTGGGAGTATAAAGATGGAGTTAGAAGGGGAAGTGAGTACAGGAAAAGAGTACAGAAAAGTGAGACACAGGAACACTCTGAAATGATGATGAAAGAATGGGACGACTGGGCTTGTATTCACTGCAATTTAGAAGGATGAGAGGGAATCTTACAGAAACATATAACATTCTTAAAGGGTTGGACAGGCTAGATACAGCGAAAATGTTCCCGATGTTGGGGGGGGGGGGGGTTGTGTCCTGAACCAGGGTTCACAGTTTAAGAATAAGTGGCAGGCCATTTAGGACGGAGATGAAGAAAATCCTCTTCACCCAGAGAGATGTGAATCTGTGGAATTAGCTTTCTTCACTGCCTGCTGTACCTGCATGCTTACTTTCAGTGACTGATGTACAAGCACACCCAGGTCTTGTTGCCCCTCCCCTTTTCCTAATCAGACACCATTGAGATAATAATTTGCCTTCCTGGTCTTGCCACCAACGTGGATAATCTCACATTTATCCACATACAGTAGATGAGGTTAGAGGAGGTGCGGTCTCACCAGCAAATGTTGTCGAGGACCCTATGTGGAGTCGAGGGAGGAGGTATAAGGTCAGGTGTTGCAACTCCTATGGGGTGGTTTAGGTGGGAAGGATTATTTGGTTGGGGGTTATTAGCTACCCCCATATAGGTTGGACAGACTTGAATTGTTTTCTCTAGAACGCTGCTGATTTCCGGGAGACGTGATAGAGGTGTAAAACATTTTGGGATTAATAGATAGGGAAGACAGCCAGAACTTGTTTCGCGGGATGGAAAAATCAAGAATTGGATGGCATGACTTTAAGTTGAGAGGGGGGAACTTTAAAGGAATGTGCGCGGTAGGATTTTGCACAACGTTTAGTGACTTGGTGGTTGAGGCGGTGAGGATAGTGGCATTGAAGAGTCTTTGAATAGGGACGTGCATACGCAGGAGGATATGGATTATGTGCAGGTAGCTATGAAATAGGGTCCACGTCCCAACAAACAAACCAAGCAGAAGGGAGAAATGTGAATTAAAAATGTAATTGTCAGAAGTGAGATTCATAGATATATAGACAATAGGTGCAGGTGTAGGTCAGTCTGCCCTTCGAGCCAGCACTGCCATTCAATGTGATCATGGCTGATCATCCAATTCAGTCCCCCGTTCCTGCCTTTTCCCTAAAACCCTTGATTCCGCTAGCCCTAAGAACTCTATCTTACTCTCTCTGAATGCATCCAGTGAATCCAGTCTCGGCCTCCCATGGCCTTTTGAGGCAGAGAATTCCACAAATTCACAACTCTGTGTGAAAATGTTTTTCCTCATCTCAGTTCTAAATGGCCTACCTCTTATTCTTAAACTTTGGCCCCTGGTTCTGGACTCCCCCAACATCTGGAACATGTTTCCTGCATGAGAGTATCCAATGCCTTAATAATTTTATATGTTTCTATAAGATAGACAATAGGTGCAGGAGTAGGCCATTTGGCCCTTCGAGCCATTCAATGTGTTCATGGCTGATCATCCCCAATCAGTACCCCGTTCCTGCCTTCTCCCCATATCCCCTGACTCCGCTGTTTTTAAGAGCCCTATCTACCTCTCTCTTGAAAGCATCCAGAGAACCTGCCTCCACCGCCCTCTGAGGCAGAGAATTCCACAGACTCAACATTCTCTGTGAGCAAAAGTGTTTCCTCGTCTCCGTTCTAAATGGCTTACTCCTTATTCTTAAACTGTGGCCTCTGGTTCTGGACTCCCCCAACATCGGGAACATGTTTCCTGCCTCTAGTGTGTCCAAGCCCTTAACAATCTTATATGTTTCAATGAGATCCCCTCTCATCCTTCTAAACTCCAGAGTGCACAAGCCCAGCTGCTCCATTCTTTCAGCATATGACAGTCCCGCCATCCCGGGAATTAACCTTGTAAACCTACGCTGCACTCAAATTAGGGGACCAAAACTGCACACAATAGTCCAGGGGTGGTCTCACTAGGGCTCTGTACAACTGCAGGAGGACCTCTTTGCTCCTATATTCGATTCCTTTTGTTATAAAGGCCAACATGCCATTCGCATTTTTCACTGCCTGCTGTACCTGCATGCTTACTTTCATAGACTGATGTATAAAGACCCCCAGATCCCGTTGTACTTCCCCTTTTCCCAACTTGATGCCATTTAGATAGTAATCTGCCTTCCTGTTTTTGCTACCAAAGTGGATAGCCTCTCATCCTTCTAAATTCCAGTGAATACAAGCCCAGTCGCTCCATTCTTTCATAATAAGACAGTCCCACAATCCCGGGAATTAACCTCGTGAACCTACGCTGCACTCACTCAAAAGCAAGAATATCCTTCCTCAAATTAGACCAAAACTTCACACAATATTCCAGGATTTGAACGCACGCCTCCAGTGGAGACTGCGACCTGAATGCGGCGCCTTAGACCTCTTGGCCATCCTGACTAGAGGCGGTTAATACACAGTTTATTTGGCCACAGAAATCAGTGAGAAAGATTACAGCCTGCTCTTGTTGTCCATGCATCAATCTCTCACTCTTTGTATGCCCATCTATACATTGTGGCTGTTTCCAGAATGTCCTTTACCAATCAACACCTTCAGGTATCTGAAACATCTTCTTTAGATTGCAAATTGTTTACATCTATTTGAAGAAATGTCAGTTAGGACTAAGTAACTGACGTGACAATTATCCCTCCAGCCATCATGCTTCACCTCTCAGTCGTGGACGCTGCACTACCCACCAAATAGCGGGCGTCACACTGGTGGACCTCACCGCCGCCTACGACACAGTGTAGCACCAGGGCCTGATCTTGAACCTCCTCCGCACCATTTCTGACCGTCATTTAGTGCGGTTCCTTGCCAACATCCTTGCCAACCGCAGTTTTGTACTCAAGACCAGCGATGGACAATCTAGCTGACTGCGACGGCTAAGAAACGGAGTCCCCCAAGACTTGGTACCGGCCCCCATGCTCTTCAATCTCTATATCAGCGATCTTCCACGCATGACCTCGTGGCAGAATGGATATGCAGAATATCTGGCCCTACTGCATTCAGCCAGGAGTTGGTCAAACGTGGAGGATGTGCTCTCGGCCGATATGGAACTTGTCGCTGGCTACCTTAAGACCTGGAGACTAAAACTGAATGTGGCAAAAACCACCACAACTGCCTTTCACCTGAACAACAAGGAAGCTCAACACCAGCTAACCGTCACCCTCAATGGATCACTCCTACCCTATAACCTATTTCCTATATACCTCGGGGTGAAACTAGATCGGCAGCTGACCTACAAGCAACACCTTGAAGCTCTCCGTGCTAAAGTCTCGGCGCGGAACAACTTCCTGCGTTGCCTGGCTGGATCGTCATGGGGCGGCAGGACATCTACTCTCCGAACCAGTGCTCTTGCACTCGTGTACAGCGCCGCTGAGTACACCGCCCCAGCATGGTGCTGCAGCGCTTATACTAGCAAGCTAGACGCCATCCTCAACGACACCATGCGGATCATCACCGGCTGCCTACGTCCTACTCCGACGGATCTTCTGCCGGTGCTCGCAGGTATCGCACCAGCCAAGCTTCGCAGAGAATACACCCACAGGCTGGTGTGCAAGGCGCCATCAGACGCCAAACATTATTTGCACCACCTCGACCAGGACTCACAGCAACTGGGACCTCAACGCCTGTCATCTCGCTGCCCTTTCTCCCGTCACGCAGCGACCCTCTGTGGCTCCGGTTTCAACACACTAGGAGCATGGAGAACCAGCTGGGAACAGACTACGCGACCTCCTCAATTCACTGTTGCACCGAACACCACAGCCCCACTCAGCTTGGACCTGCCCCGCAAAGAGTGGGTCGCCCTGAACCGGCTCCGTACAGGGGTCGTCCGGTTCAAAGGCTGTGTTTATCAGCAGCCTGCATGTGTGGAGCAGACCAGCAAACAGCGCAGCATGTCATTTTCGACTGCGCTGTCCTCCGCCCTCCTGGTGGAGGGGTAGACCTCACGGCCCTCGACAACAGCACATTGAACTGGCTACAGCTCCTGGAGGGCGTTACATAACCTCTGCTGCCTCAAACGCAAGAAGAAGACCTCTCAATCGGATTGCATTTGATCTACTCCAGATCTTAAGAACTCCGCTTTTGGAAATTTCCCAGCTACGCAAATCCGGGTCTGTCAAAATATATCGCCCACTAAATCTAACAAACATATATCTCGTCTGGCAATGTCCCCACATTGCAAACACGCTAGGCATGAACACATCTTGGCATCTACCTTGTTATACCCCTCGGTAACCCATATGTTTTGTAAGATCACCTTTATCCCTCTAAATTCTAAAGGATAGAGACCAAGCGTGTTTAGGCTCATGTGGTAGGCGACAAGAACTGAACGCAAAGGAGGATTGGAGAGAAGGAAACAGCTCACTAGTGCTCACGTGCTTCGGAAAATATAAGTGAGACTGAAAAAGCAAATTGCTTGATGATGAGAGAAGCTCAAGTTTCGAAATGATTTAATCAAAACCACTCAGGTCAGCCAAATGTCATGATTCACGACGAGGATGGGATTCGAACCCACGCATGCAGAGCACAATGGATTAGCAGTCCATCACCTTAACCACTCGGCCACCTCGTCTCTTTTTTCAGGAGCGTTAGGTCTGTTTTCCATCTCTGATAGTCTGCATCATGTTTTGCACTTTTGCTTTTGTGTGCGCTCTTCGCTTTCCAATGGCAGTTATTGTATAATCCTAAAACATTTCCGATTAAAGATAGATCGAATATCTCCGATGAGTTACAGGATCGTCACCCCATCTTTATGGGCACTTATTCTAGTGCTCACCTTGTGCTTTCGGAAAACATAAATATGACTGATAAATGACAAATTGCTTGATGATAAGAGAAGCTCCGATTTCGAATTGATTTACCAAAACCACTCCCGTCTGCCAAATGTCACGATTCGAGATGGGATTCGAACCCACGCATACAAAGCACAATGGATTATTAGTCCATTACCTTAACCACTCGGCAACCTCATCTCTTTTTTATGGAGCATCTGTTTTCCATCTCTGATAGTCTGCTTTCATGTTTTTCACTTTTATTTTTGTGTGTGCTCTTCGCTTTCCAATGGCAGTTTTTGTATAATCCTAAAACGCTTCCAATTTCCAGGCTTATTGTTATGTTTTGGGATCATAGTGAAGCTTTCCAAATAGCACTGTCTGTAGTACAATATAACGTCCAGTAAAGACCGATTAAAGATAGTTAATGGTTCTAAAGGTAGATGGTTCTGGTTCTGGTTGATTACTGCGCAAACACCTCATCAGTGGTTATCTCATGCAGGTCCGAGTGAGTAGAGTAGCGATTATATTTTGAAATGGGTCTTTTTGACCGTTTAGTTGGTCAATCCCCTTTTTAAATGACTTAACATTTAGCAGCACATCCATTCCCTTATCGTCCTTGGGTAAAGGGAATATTGGTAGCAAAGTATATTAAAATTTAGCGAGTTGATGATGTAGGGACTGTTATTTTGTCTTGTTTCATGGCAGTTGGTGCTCTGGGATGACGGGAGATTTGATGGAGTGATTTTGTGAATCTCCTTGTAAATTGCAAATAGTGTTAGCCTGATTCTGCGGAGCATATTATTCACGCTTGATTTGCGCTTGCTAGGTCACGAAGACTCTCCCAGTGGCAGCATGCTGTAAGGTTGCAAATTCGTTTGCTCCCTTAACTTTTCACTTCCATTTACCACTCTTTCAATGTTACTTGTGACTATTTGACTTCAAGACACGGTCTAACTTTTCATAAAGTATTGATAACACCTTTACACGCCTTAATTGTGAAAAGGATGGAGACAAGAATGAAAGGAGGCTCCCCAAGGAAGGAACAGGGGAAAGGCACAACCACAGCCACAGCTTCTGACTCCAGTATCATAGAAGCAATAACGAAAATGAACGATGAATTGAAAAATGAACTGAAAAATGAAATGAAAACAAGATTTGGCAGTTTGGAAGAAATGGTGAAAGGAGTTTTGACCAAATTGAAGGAAGTCCAAGGAAAACTGTCTTTATTACAAGATGAACTTCGTGAACATAGAAAATATAGAAACATAGAAAATAGGTGCAGGAGGAGGCCATTCGGGATCAAATTGATAACTTGCGAACCCTGGGCCGGGAGAGAGATTTGAAGATTGAAATACTGCAACGGAGAATGAATGAAAATACTCGAGCACTTCAGCAATACAAGACTAAAAATATGGACCTGGAAAACAGAAGCCGTCGTTTGAATTTACGAATTGTTGGTTTGCCGGAAGGTCAACAAGGAGATGACGTTATAAAATATGCTTCTAAAATGATAATTGTCTTTGTTAATTCGTGTTCCCCTGTCGTCAGACAAACTAAGAGAACGCAGTTCTTATTTTTCATATCTTGAACTTGCATAATAATATGTAGCATTCGCTCTTCAACTCCATTGCCAGCCTGTATTTTTTTTTCTCTCTTTCAAACGATAACAGTGTTACGGTTAGAGAGTGGCTAAATATGATCTTCTCTATGTCGGGCGCTGTTACTAGGAGAGATGGGGTCAGGGAATGGATTAGGTGGCTTACTGACTGTCTATTGGTCAGTTTGCAGCGTTACAGGGGTGGGGGGTGTAGATTGATGATGAATGTGAATCAATCACACTTAGCCAGCATCACTAACTCCACCCCATTATAACATTTATACTAACGCCCATTCCCAGCACCGTTAGTTGAAGCAGCTAGGATGTACTGACAACACCTCGTTTTGTAATTCTGCCAAGTTACTGTGCTGATTAAAGATGTGTGTAAATCTTATACAGTCTGGAGTGATTTACATGGCGTCAGAAATGGTCTTATCCACTCCTCTTGTATAACGTTTTTTATTTTATCTTTTGTGAGTTTTGCTTTACTTTACGATGGCTACTTCTTGTCGAAAGCCTGAGCCTCTTGTCTTTGATGCTGCTATCAGCGAACACTGGGCCACGTTTGAAATTGATTACCAGCTACATGAACATTGTACACCGAAATGAACGCGCTGTCAGAAGCGCCAAGCACTTGCTGGAGGGAGCGCGCATTTCAAAGTCAGACGTCTATCTCGATCTCCTGAATCTCAGAAACATCGCAAGAGACGGAGAAGTCGACAACACCTGCTTGCTGTGAAGGAGCCCCGACCACCGCCTGCTGATCTCTATGCTCCGCCGCTCCAGTTCCAGCCGCCTTTCGCAATGTCTCCCGCCCGTCCCCGCATGCCTTGCACCCCCCCACGTCCCTCTGTCTCCACTAACCATGGGGTTACACCCACCGCATGTTTCCCCCCTCGGTCACCACAATCCTCTCCCGTGCGATTTTCACCTTCAGCCTCTCCGCCTAATCCTTCAGTGGTGGGAAGGGATGGTTGGGTCCGCACGCGCTCGGGCCGTGTTAGTAGACCACCAGACAGGTATGGCGAGTATGTTTAATACACTTCCTTTCCACATTTAATCTTTAGGGGGAAGGATGTAGATTGATGATGCATGTGAATCAATCACACTTAGCCAGCATCACTAACTCCACCCCATTATAACATTTATACTAACGCCCATTCCCAGCACCGTTAGTTGAAGCAGCTAGGATGTACTGACAACACCTCGTTTTGTAATGCAGCCAAGTTACTGGCTGATTAAAGATGTGTGTAAATCTTATACAGTCTGGAGTGATTTACAGGGGGAGGGGTCTTTTGTTCCTTATTTAGTGTCCTTCATTTGTGCAAAATCTGAACTACAAAAATGTCTGAAATGTCGTCACTTCTGGCTCCGCCCTAGATTTTTCTTCTTCCAGTATCATGAACTATTACACTTTAAGAAATTAACCCTTTACATCCCACATGATTTTACAAGCAATATGGATAAAGTTATTAAGAAGGAACTGCAGATGCTGAAAAATCGAAGGTACACAAAAATGTTGGAGAAACTCAGCGGGTGCAGCAGCATCTATGGAGCGAAGGAAATAGGCAACGTTTCGGGCCAAAACCCTTCTTCAGACTGATGGGGGGTGGGGAGAAGAAAGGAAAAAGGCGGAGGAGGAGCCCGAGGGCTGAGGGATGGGAGGAGACAGCCCGAGGGCTGAGGAAGGGGAGGAGACAGCAAGGGCTATCGAGTTTGGGTAAGGATGTGGTCGTAGAGTTGGTGGGCAGGGGGGGATCACAGAGGGGAGGCAGTTAGAGAGGATGTTGTGAAACTGTCTCCGGAGAGAGGAGGAGAACTTCTTCAAAGTAGGCATACCTTGAGGAGATTTCGCAGTGGAGTAGACAAAGTGTTTAAGAAGGAACTGCAGATGCTGAAAAATCGAAGGTACACAAAAATGCTGGAGAAACTCAGCGGGTGCAGCAGCATCTATGGAGCGAAGGAAATAGGCAATGTTTCGGGCCAAAACCATTCTTCAGACTGATGGTGGGTGGGGAGAAGAAAGGAAAAAGGCGGAGGAGGAGCACGAGGTCTGAGGGATGGGAGGAGACAGCCCGAGGGCTGAGGAAGGGGAGGAGACATCAAGGGCTATCGAGTTTGGATAAGGATGTGGTCGTAGAGTTGGAGGGCAGGGGGAATCATATTAACTTCCTTTCATGGAATGTGAATGGCTTGAACCATCCCATTAAGAGGATTTTTTTTAAAGCTCTTCACAGACTAAATGCTCAGATTATCTTTGTTCAGGAAACTCATGTGAGGCAAGATGACAATCTACGATTCTTCAAGTTTTGGAGAGGACAGCAGTTTCATTCAACTTCACAGGCTAAGGTGAAAGGAGTCTCTATTTTTATTGACTCCTCAATTCCATTTGTTCACTATGAAACAATTTCTGATCCATATGGCAGATTTTTGGTGATTACCGGTGTTCTTTATAAGCAAAAAGTTGCTATCGTGAATGTCTACGCACCAAATATTGATCACTTTGAGTTTTTTAAACAGTTAATTGCATCCTTTCCTAATTTAAATTAACGCTTTTTAATAATGGGTGGAGATTTCAACTGCTGTCTGAACCCCTTGATTGACAGGTCTACATCTGATCATGTGCTTCTAAATAAATCAGCTAATTTTATTAATTCATTTTTACTTGAATCTGGAATGTTAGAAGTTTGGAGATTCTTACACCCAAATGACAAAGAATTTTCTTTTTTCTCTCATGTATATCAGAGTTATTCTAGGATTGATTATTTTATAATAGATTCTCGGCTAGTTCCATCGGTCACTGCATGTGAGTATGATGTAATTGCTATTTCTGATCACGCACCATTGAAACTATCAATCAAACTACCTGATTCCAAGTTTAGTGCTAAACAATGGCGATTTTATTTCGGAGTCACGTGAGTGATTACGTGGAGGAGGCCGTCAGCCCGCATGCGCGTCATTACGTCTAACGCATTGCGCAACGACTGACTGGCAGGCACGTTGCTCCTTCCAGCGGTAAGTTTAAAATCCTCTGGTAAGTGTTTAAACTTTCTCTGAGGTCGTTTTGGCTTGGTTCTGTAAAATTCTTACCCACAGACGAGTTGGAACCATTCGGAGAATGTCGAAGGTAAAGTGACGGTCCGCGGTAAAACCAGCTACCGAAGACCGCGGGAGCGCGGGTAGCGGGCGGCTGTCCATATCGCCTTCGGGGTCGCTGGCAGTGGAGCCAACGACAGCAGACTTGGTGCCGGGAGATTGCACCGTGGCAGTTCCGCCTGGGCGCAAGGCCACACATAAGTCTGTTAGGCCCGTGGACTGAGGGTTCCCCTCCTACACTGGGGAGCGTCAGCGGACAACTCACCCACATGGAGCACCTAATGGAGAGGTGGCTCCAAAATGATATGCTCCGAAGGAGGGAGCTATATCAGCGCGGGTCTCCATGGGGGCCCGTGCCAGCGGCACCTGTCACAGGGCTGCACAGTGTCACCCTCTCTGAGGAGGGGAGCACACGGGGTCAGTATTTATCTGACTCGGAGTTCGGTGGCACAGCTGGTGAGCACACTCGAGGGCATGAGGCAGAAGTGCAAGTAATGGCATCTAAATTTGCCATCTCGTCGCTATCAGGGAAACCCCTGGACGAAGACCTAGCCAGCAGCATTAATTACCTGGCATCTCACCAGCTTCAAGATCTGGCCATGGAGGAGACAACAAATAAGTACCATACTCCTGCCAATTGTGCCTCTCTAAATGTGCCAGCCGTCAACCACTCCATCTGGGGCAACATTGGAGCGGGCGTCAGAGCCCAGGAGATGATGCTCCAAAAGATTTTAAAATTGCTCACCTCAGGCATTACGGCCGTCGCCAGGTCAGTGGACGGGGAGCCTCTATCAGAGACACAGCAGGACGCCATGGCTCTCATGTGCAATGCACATTTTGAGATAAATTGCCTGAGGAAAAATGCTATCTGGCCGGCGTTAAACCCCAAATTTGCTGCGCTGTGCAAGGCCAGCAATGTCCAAGCTGCCAACTATCTGTTCGGCGAAGATCTGACCAAACAGGTCCGGGAACTGGATGATGAGGCTAAGAAGGTACGCCTAATGAAAGTCCCGACCACACCGAAAGTCTCATCATACTGGCGGCAACACCCCTACGGTCCCTACAACACCAGGCAGTACACCGGAACTGTTGGGAGACCCGAACAGACGACATAGAGGTATTTTTTAGAGCAAGGCCCAAGCCGGCTAACTTCCAGGATGCGCGGAGGGCACCCGCCATCAGTGCTACCCTCCAAAACTCTGGGGCGGAAACCGGCACCATACTACCAGTAACATCTGAGGTAGGTGAACCTAGTTCCTTGCGGAACACATCAAACATGACTCAGTCACAAGTTGGGGGAAGATTGCAACATTTCTTGCAAGAATGGCTTTGGATCACTCTAGACCCGTTTATACTGCACAGTATACAAGGTTTCCAAATTGAATTCCTTCGCAATTCGCCTCCACCTACACAACATTCACCCCACCGCACATATGTTTTTTCACAACAGGAAAGTTTGGAGGTACAAGCTGAAATTGAAGCTTTACACATGAAAGAAGTCATTGAGATGTCATCTCATGAAACTCACCAATTTGTATCAAATATATTCACTAAGCGGAAGAAGAGTGGAGGATGCCGTATCATCCTAGACTTGACTGAACTTAACACCTTTGTGCAGTATAAACACTTTAAAATGGATAACTTTGTTACTGCCATACAACTGATCTCTAAAGGAGGTTATATGGCATGCATTGACCTTAAAGATGCATACTACTCGGTAGCTATTCACAGGGAGCACAGGAGATATTTGAAGTTTAACTGGATGGGACAATTATGGCAGTTTAAAGCATTGCCTAATGGACTAACCTCAGCTCCCAGGCTATTTACAAAGCTATTGAAACCAGTCCTGGGACTACTCAGAACTCAGAATCATATTGTCATGGCATATTTGGATGACATTCTTATCATAGGGGAAATATGAAATTAGCTGAATCATCTGATTTAGCCACCAAGCTCATGCTTGAGAGATTGGGTTTTCTCATCCATCCAGTTAAGTCCAAATTGATACCTACCAGGGTAATTGATTACCTGGGATTCACCATTAATGCAATTAACATGTCAGTGACTCTGCACTGGGACAAGCGATCAGATTTAATAGAAGCCTGTAACAATCTCATTGTTGAACAGAAGCATTCTATTAGACATTTAGCTAGTGTAATTGGCAAACTAGTGGCTGCCTTTCCAGCTGTACAATTCGGGCCTTTGCACTATCAAAATTTACAATGTGCCAAAGAGCAGGCACTTAAATTCTGTGCAGGTCACTTCGGTAGACCTATGCGATTGCCAGCAGAAGCCATTGCTGAATTACAATGGTGGGTAACGAATATTCGTTATTGCTCCAGGAAAATTTTACTCGATTCACCATCAGTTATCTTACAAACCGATGCAAGTGCCCTAGGCTGGGGAGCTACAAATACCACCTCTAGCTGCGGTGGTAGATGGAATGTGCAGGAGTCATTAATTCTTCAGCAATATGGTATTAACTACTTGGAGCTGTTGTGAGCACTCTATGGGCTGAAGGCTTATTGCAGTTAAATGCAGCATGTGCATGTTCAACTACAAATTGACAACACTACAGCGGTGGCATATGTTAATCACATGGGTGGAATCAAGTCTGTATCGTGACAAGTTGGCTAACCTTATTTGCAATGGTGTATTACAAGATACAAGATACATTTATTTGTCACATGTGCCAGATGGCACAGTGAAATGTGTGATTACCATACAGCCATACAATCAAAAATAAGAACACAACACATGATAGAGTTCAACATAAAAACATCCCCACACAGCAGGATCAAATTTTCCCACTGTGAGGGAAGGCACCAAAGTCAGTCATCTTCCTCTAATGTTCCCCACTGTTCACCCGTGGTCGGGGCCTCCCCGAGCCCACCTCAGTCGCCGCTACGGGCGGTCCGATGTTCAGACCCGCTCGCCGGGGTGATGTAAGTCCGATGTCGGGGCTGGGGGGACCTCCTCAGCGGCTTGGACATCAGAGTCGGCCCCCTCCTACCGGCCCCCTCCACAGCTCCCAAAGTCCGCAGGCCGCGCCGGGCGGAGATGCAGAGATGCAGCGCTGGCGGCCCTCGGCAAAGGGTCCCAGGACTCTGTGATGTTGTTCAGCGCCGGCCGCGCTGGAAGCTCTCCCAAACCGCAGCTCCACGATGTTGGAGCTCTCCCAAACGCTGGAAGCTCTCCCAAACCGCAGCTCCACGAGCTCCAAGCGGCGATCCAGGTCGGCATCGCCCGCTTCGCGGTGAATTCAGCGCTGCGCCGCCGCTGTTGCAGCTCTGGTCCGGTTCCCGGTCCCCGGCAGGAAAGGCCGCTACAATCCAGGTGGTAGGAGGAGGGGGGCGAGGACGCGACTTGGAGAAATAGTCGCGTCCCCGCCAGGAAGCGACTGGGAAGCAGTTTCCCCCTTACCCTACCCCCCTCCCCCACATAGAAAGTTAAAGTTCCCCCTAAACAGACATTAAACTAACTAAAAATTTAAAAAAAGATTGAAAAAACGAACAGGCTGCAGGCAGAGGCTGCCGTTAGTGCGGCGCCCCTAGTGGTACCGCACTGTTACCATTACAAGGAACATTTGGGTTTCAGCCATCTACCTCCCAGGTAGATACAACAATAGTGGCAGACACCAGATCACGGAAATTTAACGACAACTCAGAATGGATGTTGAGTCGTGAAATGTTTCAAGACATTGTTGCTCGGTATGGTTTGTTCACATCCAGACTAAATCACCAGCTACCCAAATATGTATCATGGGAACCAGACCCAGGAGCGGTGGCAGTAGATGCTTTCTTGCTTCACTGGGGAGGAATGTTTTTGTATGCATTTCCCCCATTTTGCCTCATGTCGGTGTTTGGCAAAAATTAAGCAAGACAACGCCACAGGTGTTTTAGTAGTGCCTGACTGGCCGACACAGCCTTGGTTCCCACTAGTCCTGGCTATGATAACACAGCCTTTTATGGCTGTCCCCAAAAGCAGAAATCGGCTGGTTCACCCAGTAATGGGGCTTAACCATCCACTTTATGACCAAATCAATTTATTGATTTGCAGATTCTGAGGAGACCATACCTGGGGCTCAGATTATCAGAACGTACAGTGGATGTGATAACTGCGGCCTGGAGGGACAGTACTAAAAAACAGTACTATGACCAGCGCCATAAGCATGACCACTTTGAGGGTGAGTTTGGATAAAGGCAGGGACGAAGCTGGTGCCCACTGGCGAAGCAGTCAGTACCACGCTCACATCAAGAAGTGGAAGATGTTCTGTTTATCCACAGACATAACGTATGACTCAGCTCGAATAACAGATGTATTGGAATTTCTATCTACCCTATACTATGATCAAAAACTGAGCTATAGTGCCATCAACAGTGCCAGGAGCGCTTTATCCTCATATTTAGTGCTGGGATCAGGTCAACACTCTGTAGGATCACACCCTTTGATAACCAGGTTTATGAGGGGAATTTTTAAATCTATACCACCCAGGCCCCGGTACACGGAGGTATGGGATGTGAGCGTGGTACTGACTGCTTCGCCAGTGGGCACCAGCTTCGTCCCTGCCTTTATCCAAACTCACCCTCAAAGTGGTCATGCTTATGGCGCTGGTCACAGCGCAACGTGTCCAGACGCTACACAAATTACGACTGGACAACATGGCCACATCTGTCAATAATATTACTTTTTTCATTTAGCATTTAATCAAACAGAGCAGACCGGGGGTGTCAGGGCTCAAATTAGTGTTTTGGCATATCCCATGGACCCACGGTTGTGTTTTGTAACACACATTCTTCAATACATCAAGGTCACCAAGAACCTTAGAAGCACCGAGTTATCTGTGTTCAGAAGCTACAAAAAACCTTTAAAAAAGGTATCAGTGCAAACTATCTCTAGATGGTTAAGAGAGGTCCTGGCAAATGCAGGAGTTGACACTGAAACCTTTAAATCTCACTCCACCAGGGCTGCATCTACGTCGGCAGCAAGGCCTATGGACATCCCTTCGACCTCATCCTAGCGGCTGCATTATGGTCCAATGAACGGACGTTCCAGAGATTTTACAATAAACCCATTGCCGGTCCGGGGGTCTTTGCCAGCTCCGTTTTAAGTTCTGTCTTATAGTTTCCCCCCAGGATGGGAGGGGTCACTATTATTTTTCTTTGAGGATTAAAAGCATCAGCATTTTTTAAACAATCTCGTCAAGTCTGAATGCTTTAATCTTTTTCACTCATCCATGGTCAATTGGTGCAGTGTGTGACGCTTGGACTCGTTTCCGGCATGAAATCACAGAGCTTTAAAGTCTTCACATAGTCACGCACGTGACTCCGAAGTAAAATAGTAAGATTAAACGAGAACTTACCAGTTTGAAGTTTGATCTTTATTTTATGAGGAGTTACGATGAGCGATTACGTGCCCACCGCTCCCATCCTCATATTATAAAGGTCATCTGGTAGGTTGTAGTTCTCTCCTATCTTACCATGTTCAGGTCAACTACTACAATCTGTGATTTCACACCGCTGCTTTGAAGATTGACGCGCATGTGGGCTGACGGCCTTCTTCACGTAATCGCTCATCGTAACTCCTCATAAAATAAAGGTCAAATTTCAAATTGGTAAGGTCGTTTAATCTTACTATTTAATGCTACTTTGCTTCAAGACATAAACTTTATTAATTTTATGAAAGGTCAGATTGCTTTTTACTTCTTGACAAACTCTACTGAAGAAATATCCAATGGTGTAGTCTGGGATGCTTTTAAGGCATATATTCGTGGTCAAATTATTTCATACTACGCGGGATTAAAAAAACAAACTCAAAAAGAAATCCGTACATTGGCTGACGAGATTAAAGAAATTGATAAAAAATATTTAAAAGCTCCTAGTTTAGAGCTCTATATGAAAAGAGTTGAACTTCAATTGAGACATGATTTGTTATTAGTATCACCGATTGAGAAGCAGCTACTCAAAACCAAAAGTCAATTTTATATACATGGTGAAAAATCTGGTAAATTACTCGCTAATCAGTTGAAAGCGGTGTCGGCCAAGCTTCAGATTACTAAAGTGAGTAAACGGGATGGTACACTAACTGTAGACCATGACGAAATTAATAAAGCCTTTCAGGAATTTTATACCTCCCTATACCAATCAGAATTTCCTACTGATTCCAACATAATGCATGAGTTTTTATAGAAACTGAACTTACCAAATTTACCATATAATGAGTCTCTGTTGTTAGATGAACCCATCACGGAAGAAGAAATACAGAAAGCAATTATTTCAATGAATTTTGGTAAAGCTCCCGGTTTAGATGGGTTTACAGTAGAATTTTTCAAATTTATTGTCTCCCTGGCTATGCAAGGTATTTAAAGAAGCCTTTTTAAGGAATAGATTACCACAATCTTTTTATGAAGCATCTATTTCTTTAATTCTTAAAAAAGATAAAGACCCTACTGAAGTGACATCATATAGACCTATATCAATGTTAAATGTAGATTTCAAAATTCTGTCCAAAATATTAGCTATGAGATTGGAAAATATTTTACCGCAAATTATCACTGAAGATTAGACAGGTTTTATTAAAAATCGTTACTCATACTTTAACGTTAGGAGATTAATGAATATTGTATATACAGCGTCAAATAACACCCCAGAATGTGTCATCTCACTTGATGCCGAGAAGGCGTTTGATATAGAATGGGAATACTTCTTCAATACACTTGAAAAATTTAAGATTGGTCCAAAATTTATTTCTTGGATCAAGCTGATATATCATATACCTTAGGCTTCTGTATTTACCAATAATCAGAGATCCCCTTTTTTCATGCTCTTTCGAGGTACTAGACAGGGCTGTCCCTTAAGTCCTTTACTATTTGATATTGCTTTGGAACCTTTAGCCACCGCTATTATGGAATCCCCTAATATTTTTGGTATTGTCCGCGGGAATAAGACACATAAGCTATCTCTATATGCAGATGATTTGTTATTATTTATTTCTAACCCTGAGAAATCGATTCCGGCAATAGTAGCATTACTTAATCAATTTTGTCGTTTTTCTGGTTATAAACTAAAGCTTTTTCCATTAAATAATCTTGTTTCGAATTATGGACAGTTTCCACTTAGATTGACTACCGAAGGTTTTACTTATTTAGGTATTAAGATCACCAAGAAACACAAGGATTTATTTAAAGCTAATTGTATGCCTTTAATTGACCATATTAAACATCAGTTTACTAAATGGTCACCAATGTCCTTATCCTTAATTGGCCGAATCAATGCTATTAAAATGTTCATTTTACCTAAATTTCTGTATTTATTTCAGACGATACCAATTTTTATTGACAAATCTTCCTTTGATATTATAGATTCCAAAATTTCTATAGTTGGCTCTTTCGCATTATCTAAATCCAATTGTCTAATTTGTTCTTCTCGCTGCAATTGTTCGGTCTTATTCTTTTTATTTTGAAAAGCTTGATATGAAATTATAGATCCTCTGATAAATGCCTTAAAAGATTTCCATAATAAAGAGGGTGAAATGCCTGGGGTGTCATTAGTCTCAAAAAAAATTCCATCTGTTGTTTTAGATATGTATAGCCCTGTGTGTTGTTTAAAATTTGGGGATTGAACCTCCAAAACGATTTTTTATTGGGCATTCCTTCTAGTTTTAGGAAAAAAGTTAACGGGGAGTGATCAGTGATAATACTATTGTGATATTTAGGATTAATTGTGTAGGGAATTAATTTTGTGTCCACTAGAAAATAATCAATACGTGAGTAGGTTTTATGTACCATTGAGTAAAAGGAATATTCCCTTCCAGCTGGGTTAGCAATCCTCCATACGTCTGTTATGTTTGTGTGTTTTATGTATGGATTTAGGAGTTCGCTGGCTTTTGATTTTATATTAGTCCTCTTTTGTTGTGCAGATTTATCCAGGTGTTGATCCAGGACGCAATTGAAGTCTCCCCCAATTATCACATTTTGATTATTAGACTCCGAGATTATATTCATAATTTTATTTAAAAATTGAGGATTATCAAAATTAGGCGCATAAATATTTACCATAGTAAGTGGGGTGGAGTGTATCTCTACCGTAACTATGACATACATCCCCTCTTTGTCTACTATGATATTCTTTGATTTACATGGTATACCTTTGCGAATTATAATTGCCGTGCCTCTAGATTTAGAGATATATGAAGAGTGATATGTTTGGCCAATCCAATTTGCCTTAAGTCTGGTCTGAGCTTGGGGTTTCAAATGTGTTTCTTGTAGGAAGATTATATCGGCATTAAGTGATTTTAATTGGGCGAAAATCTTGCCCCTTTTGATTGCCTCATTAGCACCCCTTATATTCAAGCTACAAAACGTGATTCCTCCAATTTTATTTTGCATGTCGTCTTGCATTATGAATTACTTTGGTACCTTTAAGTCATATGGTGCAACACAATACCTCAGGCTTCTAGGTGCTGGGTGGGTACTCGCGTCTACTAGATTCTGTTGGTATATCCCTTTTAGAATTAACCAAATAAAAACCCAGAAAAGTGTAAAGTGACATAAAAATAAAAATAGTGATATTACAGTATCTAAAAATAGAGATGCTGCAAAAAGATAACCACCTATTGGTGGTAGATACGCATTTGAAAGCTTCCGTTGATACTGAAATTTAAACTAAACAGAATCTTATCTGCAAGAGTTATAAGACTATTTCAAATCACAAAACAGGAAAACTTTGAATTCGGTGATAAACTACATAAACCTTTGGCACGTCAACTGAAAAAGCGGGAAAAGGATCATATGATTCCAAAAATTAAATCAGATAAAGGTGAATTGTTAACGTTACCTAAAGATATTAATAAAAGATTTGCTCAATTTTATCAAAATTTATATACATCCAAAACAACAACAGATAGCACTAAAGTCATAATTTTTTTTGGATAACTGCAACCTCCCAAAACTCAATCTGTTGGAACAAGAGGAATTAGGAGCTCAGGTCTCAATTAAAGAAATAGAAGAGTCAATAAATTCACTGAAGAATGGTAAAACGCCAGGACCTGATGGTTTCAGTAATGAATTTTATAAACGATTTTACGAGATAATTTCACCACGCTTACAAAAACTGTACACATACGCTTTTAAAGAACAGACATTACCAGAAAGATTAGCAGAATCAACCATTACACTTATACCTAAAAAAGGTAAAGATCTAGAAGACCCTGGTTCACACAGAGCTATCGCACTGTTAAATACAGATCAGAAAATACTAGCGAAAATTCTAGCAAGAAGATTAAGCAAATATGTTAGTAAATTAATAAATGCGGAACAAATGGGGTTAATACCCAAGAGACACTCATTCAATAATTTGAGACGTCTTTTTAATATAATGCATTCACATAAAATTGAAGAGGAAGATTTATCAATTATTTCACTGGATGCAGAAAAAGCATTCGACCAAGTATAATGGGAATACCTCTTCAAAGTATTGCAAACATTTCAAATGGGAGAGAATTTCATCTCATGGGTAAAATTATTATATGACAAGCCCACTGCTAGAATATTGACTAATAACATACTGTCTCCGAAATATCAACTATCCCGGGGTAATAGAAAGGGATGTGCATTATCACCCCTGCTATTTGCTCTTGTGATAGAGCCACTAGCAGAAAGTATAAGAACGCATCCGAATATCCATGGTTAAAATACTAAACACTCGAATAATAAAATATCACTATATGCAGAGGACGTACTATTATACATTACAAAATCGCAAATTAGCATACCAAATATATTAAATTTAATAGAGGAAGCCAGTTCCTTCTCAGGATATAGAATAAATTGGAACAAAAGCGAAATTATGACGATAAAACCTCAAGAGCCGACATACCTTTTAAAATTTCCCTTCAGAATTGCTACAGAAAAATTTAAATATCTGGGTATCCAAATTACCAGAAAATATAAGTCTTTATTTAATGCAAACTATATGCCCTTACTTACCAAATTAAACACTTTGATTAAATTTTGGAAAACACTTCCGATGTCTTTAATAGGCAGAATAAACGCCATAAAAATGATTTTTCTCCCACAAATGTTGTATTTATTTCAATCAATACCAATATACCTACCTAAATTTTTTTTTTAAAAGCTCGATTCTTACATCACAAATTTTATTTGGGATTATAAATCCCATAGAATCCAAAGAATACACTTGTGTAAACCCAAAGAATTCGGTGGATTGACACTGCCCAATTTTTTGTACTATTACTGGGCAGTGAATATCAAAAATATAATTTACTGGTTGGACAATTCTGCCCAACAGGTAGACTGGAGAGAGAGGATTGTTCTTCTTTTAACATAGGAGCGATCCTTCTCTATCCGATAAAACTGAATAATACAATATACAAGAAGAATCCAATTATTCATAGCACAATACAAATTTGGAAACAAATAAAACTAACTCTCAAATTAAGAAATCTATCACTTCTCTCTCCTATAGTTAATAATCCGTCGTTTAAACCATCTATTATTGATAAAACATTTACTCATTGGGAAAGAATAGGAATTAAAACGTTCGGAGACATGTATGAAATGGGATATCTCTTATCATTCCAATTATTGCAACTTAAATACAACCTGAAAATTAATCAGTATTTTAAATACCTTCAAATTCGAGATTACTTGAAAAAACATACACAAGAATATCAAACTCTGACTTCAGATCTATTAGATGAAGGCATGAATAGAAAGGCGGAATTAAATAATTTAATATCATACTAGTATAATATCATTCTAAATATAGAAATACCATCGGCAGATGCAACTAGAAGAGAGTGAAAACAAGAACTATCTATAAAAATTTCGAAAGACAGGTGGGATAAATATTTGTTTTACTTCGGAGTCACGTGAGTGATTCCGTGAAGAAGTCCCGCCAGTGCGCATGCGCGTCATTACGTCAGCCGCATTGGCGCACGGAGGCTGTGAGGAGCAGAGCTCCTCCAGTGGTAAGTATTTTTCAACTCCAAGGTAAGTGAAAAAACGTTGTTGGAGTTTCCGGTCCGTTTGCTGTGGTGCTCTGTTGGACAGATTTTCGCAGGTGCCATGGATTTGATGGGCAAGGGCAAGAGGCGAGCCGCGAAACCGGTAGACAGCCGCGGGAGTGCGGTAGGTGAAGGGCTGCCTGATACCCCTGTACAGTCACCAGCTGGGAGCGTGGCAACTGTGGACTTGGGTTAAAAAACAACGGAGCCAGCGCCAGTCGGGCGCAAGGCAACGCACAAGTCTGTCAGGCCCATGGAGGAGGAGTTGGGTCGGGTTCCACCTCTGGCAGTACGATTCGCTGTCCCGTCAGAGTCCGGAGTGCCTCTGGGAGAAGAGCTGGCCTCCACGATCAACTATTTGGTCTCCCATCAGCTCCAGCAGCTTTGGATGGACGAAACTGCCAAAAAGCACGAGACCCCGAGTAACTGTGTGCTACCAAAAGCACCGGCAGTGAACCAGGTCATATGGGGTCAGATGGGAGTGGGCATTTGAGGCCAAGAAATAAAATTGCAGAGAATTTTGAAGCTGCTGGGTTCAGGAAAAACAGCGTTTGCAAGAACGATGGATGGAGGGCAGGTGACAGAGTTGCATCAAGAGGCACTGGGATTGCTATGTAGCACCCACTTCGAGATCAATCGTCTCAGGAAGGGTGTCATTCGGCCCACCATCAACCCCAAGTTTGCAGCACTCTGTAAACCCAGCAACGTGCAGCCACCTAACTTACTCTTCGGAGAAGATCTCGCGAAACGGGTAAAAGATTTGGATGACGAGGCAAAAATGGCAGGGTTGATCAAAACACAGATGGTCGGCAAGTCTGTGAAGAGGAGGTATCCCTACAGACGACATACAGATCCTGGGCCTACACCAGGACCAAGTCGGCTGTCGACACAGGTGCGCAGTTGGCGCCCTGCAGCGGGAACACGGACAAGCGTGGGGTTTCCCGCCAGGAACCAGGGACCACAGGTCACTCAGGTTACCAAGGAGGTAGGTGGGCCTGGTTCTCATGGGAACATATTAAAGGCAAAACAGCCAAAGGTTGGGGGCAGATTAGATTTATTTATAAGAATTGGAAACAAATTACTTCAGATCCATTTTTCTGAGTATTATTCAAGGGTTTCGAATTGAGTTCGATCCAAATGATGATTTGCCCTCCAGCATGTTCCTTGTAGAACACTCCAATTTTCACAAAAAGAGGTCATGGAGGTTCAGGTTGAACTTGACAATTTGTGTAATAAAGGAGTAATTGAAAGGTCGGTTTATCAAGCCCACCAATTTGTGTCTAAAAATGTTCCCCGACTTAAAAAGGACGGAGGATGTAGAATTGTTTTGGATCTGACAAGTCTTAATCCTTTTGTACAGTGTAGACACTTCAAAATGGAAACATTTGTGACTGCAAAACAACTTTTTTCCAGAGCATGTTATATGGCAACTAGAGATCTGAAAGATGCATATTACTCAGTGTCTGTTCATTTGAAAGATAGAAAATATTTGAAATTTACCTGGATGAAACAGTTATGGCAATTCAAAGCACTGCCTAATGGGTTAACTTCGGGTCCTAGAATATTCACTAAATTGTTAAACCCATACTGGGGCTACTTAGAGTCCAGGGTCATCTGGTGATGGCTAACTGGATGATATCCTAATTATAGGACGAACAACAGAATTAGCTGAGTCATCTGTGGAAGTTGTTAAATCCACTTTTCAAAGTTTGGGTTTTTTAATTCATCCAGAGAAATCAAGATTAACACCACTTACAACAATTGATTATTTGGGTTTCACAATTGATTCAATTCATATGGTAGTAACTTTGCCCAAGGAAAAAAGGGTGGAGCTAATTGACGGTTGCATTAACCTGTTGAATGAGCAATGACCTTCAATTAGATAGGTAAAATTGCTGGGAAAATTAGTGGCAGCTTTTCCAGCAGTGCAATATGGGCCATTGTACTACCAGCAGCTAGAAAAGGCCAAAGCAACAGGCACTGAGGATGCATTGCGGTCATTTTGATAGGCCCATACAGTTAACAACAAACGCTGCTTCTGACTTGGTGGTGGATTCAACATGTCTCCAGTAGTTCCAGCAAAGTATTGATTGAACAGCCTTCCATGATCTTACAGACTGATGTCAGTGCACTAGGAGGGTGCCACTGATATGACATCCAGCTGCGGAGGCAGATGGAATATGGAAGAGGCATTGTTTCTGCAGACATGGGGAATCAACTATTTAGAGCTGTTGGGATGTTTTTATGGGCTTAAAGCTTATGGTTCTAACACAACTAACCTGCATGTTCAGCTTCAAATTGACAATACTACAGCAGTAGCATAAATTAATCACATGGGTGGAATCAAGTCGGTGTCTTGGGACAGATTGGCTAATCAAATCTGGACTTGGTGTATTGCCAAAAATATTTGGATTTCAGCTATATATCTACCAGGTAGATTCAATATAGTAGCAGACACCAGGTCGCGAAAATTCCATGACAACATAGAATGGATGTTGAATCGGGATGTATTCAATGATATAGTAGTCAGATTTGGAAGGCCAGATATCGACCTGTTCGCATGCAGACTCAACCACCAGCTACCGAGATATGTGTCAAGGGAACCAGATCCTGGGGCAGTATCGATTGATGCTTTCTCACTATATTGGGGTGGTATGTTTCCACCATTCTGTCTCGTAAGTCAGTGTCTGCTCAAAATTAAGCAGGATGCCGCCTCCGGGGTGCTGGTGGTACCGAACTGGCCTACTCAACCATGGTTTCCTTTGATATTGGAATTAATGATACAACCTCTGATGGAGGTCCCCAAAAGAAGGGATTTACGGGTGCATCCGGTAACTGGAGAGCAACATCCGTTATATAACCATATGGATCTGTTAATTTGCAGGTTTTAAAAGGCCATATCTCAGGCGAGGACTGTCTGGACGTACTGTGGACATGCTCACTGCAGCCTGGAGGAAGAGTACTCAAAAGCAGTACATTTCTTATGTAAAGAAATGGGAACATTTCTGTGTACAAAAGAATATTGAATATTGTACGGCAGATATCTAGCATGTCCTAGAATTTTTGTCAACACTCTATTACGATGAGGGGTTGAGTTATAGTGCGATTAATTCAGCCAGAAGTGCATTGTCCTCGTATTTATTGATGTGATCAGAAAGACATCCTGTTGGGTCTCATCCTCTCGTTTCCAGATTGATGAAAGGAATTTTTAATTCCAGACCTCCTAAACCTAGGTACATGGCAATCTGGGATGTAAGTGTGGTTCTCAAGCTACTTCGTCAATGGACTCCTGGTACGTCTCTGACTTTGGCCAAACTCGTCATGAAGGTGGTCATGCTTATGGCACTAATATCAGCACAGCGAGTGCAAACATTGCAAATGTTACAGATAGACAGGATGGAAGTAGCTCCAGATAATGGTATGTTTTATATTTATGACCTACTCAAACAAAGCAGGCCTGGTGTGACAGGATTCAAGATTGTTTTCTCAGCATATCCCACAGATCCATGTCTATGTGTTAGGACATATTTGCTGCAATACATTGAGGCCACAAGGACCTTACGAAATATGGAAACAGGGTTGTTTATCACTCACAAAAAAACACACAAGAGAGTGTCAGTGCAGACGATTTCAAGATGGTTAAAACAAGTCTTGATTGCTGCAGGTATTAACACTGATGTTTTTACATCCCATTCCACTAGGGCAGCAGCAACGCGGCGGCCAGGGCGATGGACATCCCCGTTGACCATATTCTCGCAGCCAATGAGTTGGTGTTTCAACAATTTTACCATCGGCCAATTGCCGATACGGGGCTGTTTGAGAATACTATATTAAGTTCTGTTTAAGTTTCCCCTGGGGTTGAGGGGATACTGTTAATTCTGTTATTCAAATAAATTAGTTACTGCATTTTCATGCAATGTAATTGTTAATGCATTATTGATTATGTCTCGTTTTCCGAGTCAATCAATGCAGTGAGAAGCCGGGATTTGAATCTGCGGCATGAAATCACAAAGCTTTGAATCCTTCACGGAATCACTCATGTGACTCCGAAGTAAAATAGTAAGATTAAATGAGAACTTACCAGTTTGAAGTTTGATCTTCATTTTATGAGGAGTTACGTTGGTTATTACGTGCCCTCCACGCCCAACCCTCTCTCATATGTTCAGCTGGTAGTTCTCAAGTTACTCATTTTACTATGTTACTTCGTTAATTGTTGTTTGTGATTTCATACCGCTGCTTTGAAGATTGACGCGCATGCGCACTGGCGGGACTTCTTCACGTAATCACCACGTAACTCCTCATAAAATAAAGATCAAACTTCAAACTGGTAAGTTCTCGTTTAATCTTACTATTATACTACACAAATGTTCGATTAATGTAAGACATACCTTAATTCAATTTAAAATTTTACATAGACTATATTACTCGAAAACTAAACTGAATAAAATGTTTCCAAATGTTTCTCCCATCTGTGATAAATGCTTATCTCAAGATGCAACTATAGCACGCTCCTTCGTCTCATGCATAAAACTCCACATATTTTGGAAAGACATTTTTGAAATCTTCACAAAATTATTTAAAATACAATTGGACCCCAACACAGAATTTATTATTTTTGGAACAATGGAAGCCGGCTCTGAGCTGACTTGTTTCCAAAACTATCTCCTAAACTATGGCTTGATAACGGCAAAAAAACATACTCAAATTCTGGAAAAATGCACCCACACCAAAGCTTAAAATGTGGATTTCAAGCATGTCTGAAATGTTACATCTCGAAGATATGTGATTCGTCCTAGCAGGTAAAGCGGACCAATTCTTAAATATTTGGTCTTTTATCGACTTATTACAAGTATATGGTACAACATAACCCTGGAAATTAATTGTTTCAGAACTGGGTGAGGGGTGTGGAAAGATATGAAGTAGGTATATCCCTTTTTCCTTTTTTTTTTCTTCTCTTTCTTTATATCTTTACGGGTTCTTTCTCTCTATTCTTTCACGAACTATCAATATCACTACTTTACTTAACTTTCTCTTTCCCTATTTTTCTTGCTTCTGTTACTTTTCTCTTATTAAATTTAAAACAAGAAGTTGTACACGAAATGTATTATGTTATACACGGTTTATACTACTGTACATTGCTTCTAATAAAAATATTAATAAAAAAATTAAAAATTAAAAATAGATTCCAAAATTTCTTCATACATATGGCAGAATAAAAATTCCAGACTAAGTAAAAAATACTTACATAAATCCCAAAAAGATGGTGGTTTGGCATTGCCGAACCTTAGATTCTACTATTGGGCAGTCAATGTTCGTTATCTAACATTTTGGACAAAAGATTTCGAAGATACCCAATGCCCAGGATGGATAAACCTTGAACGTGATTCCTTACAAGGGCTATCATTGGCTTCTATTCTAGGGGCCTCGTTACCTTTTACAATTACGAGATTGAATAAATATACGACTAACCCAATAATAAGACATACCTTCCGAATATGATTTAAATTTCGTGTTTTTTGCACTAAACGATTTTATCTTATCGAGTCCTATCTGATCCAATTTTCTCTTCCAACCTTCTAGTACTCATCAAGACTTTTTGTTATGGAAGAGGAAGGGATTAGTAGCTTTTCGTGATTTGTTTTTGGAGGGTTGTTTTGTGTCTTTCGAACAACTCTTCAATATATATAATTTACCTAATTCACACTTTTTTAAATATTTACAAATTAGACATTTTTTGAATGCTACTCTACCCCTTTTTCAACTTTACATTTGAACCCTTATCAGAAAGGATTAATAACGACTATTTATGAATTGATTTTGAAATTACAAATAGATATATTTGATAAAATTAGGAATGACTGGGAAAGAGAACTCCAAATTTCTCTATCTATAGAGAAATGGGATTCTTCAATTAGTCAATACCTCTTCAATGTGTGCAAGACACGCTCTGATACAATTCAAGGTGGTTCACAGAGTTCATATGTCAAAAGATAGGTTGGCTCGTTTTTATGGTCATATAAATCCTACCTGTGACAGATGTAACTCTGAAGAGGCCTCACTGACCCATATGTTTTGGTCCTGCCCACTTTTTGAAAAATATTGGAAATAAATTTTTGATACTATTTCTGTAGTCTTAGGTATTGATTTACAACCTCATCCTATCACTGCAATTTTTGGGTTACCAATGTTAGATTTCATTTATTTGTCCCGCTCCGCTCATCGGTTGATTGCTTTTACCACATTAATTGCCAGAAGATATATTTTATTTAATTGGAAAGACTCCAACCCGCCGACCACACTCCAGTGGTATTCTGAAACGATATCATGTTTAAATTTAGAAAAAATCAGGAGAGACATTGTTGAACCCTTGGTTAAATTTGATAAGACTTGGGGAAAATTTATTGAACACTTTCATACAACGTAAATTGCTCCCTCTTTAACCGTTATAAAAATTATTTTACCTCTATATGGTGGAATGGACTTGACGACAAACAGACTTAAATTGTTGAAATTCTCAGTTCAGATTCTGTTTTGCTTTGCTTTGTTTTTATTTTTTATTTTATTCTTTTTTTTTTTTTTTCTTCCTTTCTTTTTATCTTTAGTTTAGGGGGGCTTTGTTTTTTCCTTTTATCCTTTTCTTTTTGTCTTTTTATTTTTGTGTTTTTTACTACATTTATAAGTTTTCTTTTAAAGATTTAACTATATTTACATAGAGGTCTATATTCAATGTGTATTTTGACACTGGTCTCATATTAGGTTATACCTGTTATTAATGTAATCCTGATCCCTATGTATCAATATCATTGTTATGTTTATCATTATTTTTTTTGCTCTGTTTTTTATGTTTTGTTTTTGTTTTTTGGAAAAAAATCAATTAAGATTTTTAAAAAAAGATTTGCGCTTGTAGTCATGACATACAAAATGGCTGCTCGGCGTTGTACATTTCTCCAGGTTGATCTTGTTGTTGTTGTTGAAAGGTCCCATAGGGCTCCACAATACCCCAATTTGGGCCTGACCAAGGACTTGTAGATGGAAGCCCAGAACCGCTCTACAGCTGGTGAGAGCACGGTCCATCTGAAATAAATCTAAAATAATTCCTAAGAACACAGCAAGTATGATAATTGATGTCTTCAATTTCAGGTAACCCTTGCATTCCCTCTCTCTCCCCATCCCTCGCCCACCCCAGTCGTTTTGATAGTTTCACTGTTCTTACTGCTTTGTTTTCACCTCCTCCTCAGCCAACAATGGACCATTGTGGGCTCTTTAGTCATCAGAGTAATCTCTGCTTTGTCCCGTACCTTTTCATACCTCTAGTTATCCTCTCCCCTGACTCTTAGTCTGAAGAATGGTCTCGATCTGAAACGTCGACTATTCCTTTTCTCCAGAGATGCTGTCTGGCGCGCTGAGTTACATCAGCATTTTGTGTCTCTCTTCAGTGTAATCCAACATTTGCAGTTCCATCGTACTCACAATAATTGCTGTCATCTCTCTCAGCACCCCGGCTTTCTAATATCTGTCTGTCGCGTTCACCACGGCCCCCTTCTACATCTGGCGATTCCTTCCCAGCGCGCTATCCCCAGCACCCATAGGTATGATTTACCAGCTGCCCTGTAGTGCCTGCATAACTTTGACTATTTTTAATCTCTTTTAATTTCAATGTAAAGATCCGCATGCATTTGATATAATCGATTTGATTGATCCTGCACCCGCAAATGGCGCTGTAATCGTCACTATGCAGACACTTAAGATCACTTGCAGCGAAACCTCATTGCCTGGATTCACATTGTCTCCGATGAAGGGATTTCTCCCCCTGGTAGCATGTCTCACTGCCTCAATCCCTTGTGGCCCGGGACCGGATTTCAATAAATGGCTCTCAACATCATCGCTCCCTCCCCCATCAGCACCAGTTTGAAAGCTTTGGGACCTTCATAATTTCCTTGCAGATCTCGGAACAAGCCCCCGACCTTAAATTTAAAAAAATATCGAACCGTTCACCACAGATTCTGGCCTTAATGGCCCACCATGTCCATGTTGACCGTCGTGCCACCTAAGCCAATCTGATTTACCCGTTTGGTTCCGTAACCTTCCATTCTTTTCCAGAGAGTCAAGAGTGTTTAATTGTCACATGTACCGACAATGGCACAAGAAAAGGCTTGCTTGCAGTAGCATAATAAACCTGAAAAGACAATAGGGAGGTTGCGCGGTAGTCGGGTCACGACCCATGACCCGTACTGTTGCTAAGCTACGCCAACTGGAGTACACGCGATGAACTGCAGGTAAGCACTGACCATTGTTTCCAGCGTAGCGGGCCCGTTAAAACCCGCCAAAATGGTCAATTTTTGCACTGTAAATAATTATGTAAATGAGGATAAGCGTGAAAGACATTTATCCTACTTCAGAATTCCAAAAGTGAGGAGAAATGATGGTAGATGGAAGCAAGAGTTGAAGGGACAATAACAGCCAAAGTGCTTGGCGAATATTGGCCGTGCAGATAACTAATTGAAAATATTGGGAATTATCACGTTTGCTCACTGTATTTCATCAACAAAGGCATTATTTGTGTTTTTTTTTTATTCCTTTGGTATCTAAAAAGTTTCAGAAGTGATAAATTTGGCTGTAAATTTTTTTAAATCGCCCATGGTTCTCAAATGGGTTTTACATACCAAAAGGAAACGCCTCTGAAGCAAAATTTATCATTAATAAAAATCGCAAACCATACGTGGGTTTTGAATTACATTTTACTCAGATGCAAGCCAAGGAATGGCATAATTGTTAGCTGTTTATTGGACATAATCAACCTCAGCAAATTGACAATATCCTATTGAAAGGGAGTGGGTGTTTAAGCTGTCAGGACATTTTATTATTTGTCAAAATATACATCTCAATAGCATAATGATAGAAAACTTACTTTTCCGCACACCACTCGTAACTCTGGAGATTTTTTTAATGATAAATTTAAATTCAGAAGTGTTTTCCTTTTGCATGTAAAAACCCACTTCAGAACAATGGGAGATTTTTAAGTTTTACAGCCAGATTTATCACTTCTGAAACTTTTTAGATACCAAATGCAGTGAGCAAACGCGAAATGTTCGCCAAGCACTTTAGCTGTTGTTGTCCCTTCAGCACTCGCTTCTCTTTACCTTCATTATGCTTCACGTTTGGAATTCTTAAGTAGGATAGATGTCTCTCACGGATATCCCGACTTCCACAATTTTTTACAGCACAACAATTCACCATTTTGGCGTTTTTTAACAGGTAGGAAAGTACGTGTTTTGTGTATTAACAACATAGGGCTCTAGGGGCTGCGTTGTCCTCCAGATGGATTGAGCGGCTCCGTGCGTCAAGCCCTATGACCTGGGGACCTTACGTGCAACCCCCATATACCTGAAAGACTAACCACAGAGCTTTCATGGCACTCTCAGCCATTGTCGTTTTATTTCACGATAAAGAAAACACATCTTCCAGTTAATTGTCTCCATTAAATGTAACCGAAGGGTTTGAAAGGTATAAAATCCTTAGATCCCAAAGATGCAGAGATACTATTCGCTGGCTAGACAAATGTTTGCAATTGATAATGGTTAAAGGGGCGAGAGAGAAAACGGGGAATTACAGACCAGTTAGCCTGCATTCGGTGCTGGGAAAGATGTTGGAGTCAATTATTAAAGAGGTAATAATGGGGCATTTGGATAGCAGTAAAAGGATTAGTCCAAGTCAACATGGATTTATGAAAGGGAAATCATGCTTGACTAATCTTCTGGAATTTTTTGAGGATGTGACAAGTAAAATGGATGAAGGGGTGCCAGTGGATGTGGTGTATTTAGACTTTCAGAAAGCCTTTGATAAGGTCCCGCACGGGAGACTGGTGACTAAAATTAGAGCACATGGTATTGGGGGTAGGGTGTTGACATGGATAGAAAATAGGTTGGCAGACCGGATGCAAAGAGTAGGAGTGAACGGGTCCTTATCAGAATGGCAGGCAGTGGCGAGTGGAGTGCCACAAGGCTCGGTGTTGGGGCCGCATCTGTTTACCATATATATTAATGATTTGGAAGAGGGAATTAGGAGCAACACTAGCAAGTTTGCAGATGACACAAAGCTGGGTGGAAGTGTGAACTGTGAAGAGGATGTTAGGAGGTTGCAGGGTGACCTGGACAGGTTGAGCGAGAGGGCAGAAGCGTGGCAGATGCAGTATAATATAGATAAATGTGAGGTTAACCACTTTGGCGGCAAAAAGAAGCGGGCAGATTATTATCTCAATGAGGTTGGGTAAGGGCGAGGTGCAGCGAGACCTGGGCGTCCTGGTACACCGGTCACTGAAAGTTGGATTACAAGTACAGCAGGCAGAGAAGAAAGCTAATGGGATGTTGGTCTTCATAACAAGAGGTTTTCAGTATAGGAGTGAAGAGGTTCTTCTGCAGTTGTATAGGGCTCTGGTGAGACCACATCTGGAGTTTTGTTTACAGTTTTGGTCTCCTAATTTGAGGAAGGACATCCTTGTGATTGAGGTTGATCCCTGGGATGGCGGGACTGTCATATGAGGAAAGATTGAAAAGACTAGGCTTGTATTCACTTGAGTTTAGAAGGATGAGGGGGAATCTTATAGAAACATATAAAATTATAAAAGGACTGGACAAGCTAGATGCAGGAAAAATGTTCCCAATGTTGGGCGAGTCCAGTACCAGGGGCCACAGTCTTAGAATCAAGGGGAGGTCATTTAAGACCGAGGTGAGAAAAAACTTTTTCACCCAGAGAGTTGTGAATTTATGGAATTCCCTGCCACAGAGGGCAGTGGAGGCCAAATCACTGGATGGATTTAAGAGAGAGTTAGATAGAGCTCTAGGGGCTAGTGGAGTCAAGGGATATGGGGAGAAGGCAGGCATGGGTTAAACCAAAACACCACAAGCTACCCCCCCCCGAAACAAACAAAAAAACACACCACCCAAACACATACTATGACGAGTCTCAGAATAGGAAGTGTCCACCCAACGTGGAGCTCGACCCCACGACCCCTGAGGTTAAGAGTCTCATGCTCTGTCGACTTAGCAAGAATCATCCTCTCAATACATCAAGGATCTACTTCTGGTAAGAATTTTTGTTTGCGGGTGCAGAAGACAAGCACTAGCGAGACGTTAATAAAACTTTCGTTCGGCCCAAGCGCAACATCTCACTCTTTCTCTGTCAAAATTTTATTGTCCATTCCTTTCCTATTTATGTAGCTCAGCTATATCCCGCTGTATACCCTTCTTTACCTGCACAAAACAGCCCCGTTCTGAAGGGTGAGCTACATGTCCAATTTATTTTCTGACCGCACGTCTGTGGTATTTGAATGGAAACCGAGGTACCTGCTGGAAATTCAATAAGTTAGATGCAGGCAAAAAGACAGTCCAAGAACATCGGAGGTTAACGTTGAACCTTGATTGAGCGGCAATGACGGTTGCGTTACTAGCAAAAGCTTTAGAATAAATCATACATCTATTAACGAAGGTAGACAAATATGCTGGAGAAACTCAGCGGGTAAGGCAGCATCTATGGAGCGAAGGAATAGGTGACATTTTGGGTTAAGACCCTTCTTCTGATGTTGAGGGGAGGTGGGGGGCGGGAAAAAGAAAGGAAAAGAAAGGAAGAGGTGGAGACAGTAGGCTTGTAGGAGAGCTGGGAAGGGAAGGGGAAGGAGGGAGAAAGCAAGGATTATCTGAAACTGGAGAAGTCAATGTTCATACCGCTGGGGTGGAAACTAATTTAGAAGGATGAGAGGGAATCTTATTGAAATATATAAGATTATTCATGGTTTGGACACGCTAGAGGCAGGAGAAAATGTTCCCAATGTTGGGGAAGTCTAGAACCAGGGACCACAGTTTAAAAATAAGGGGTTAGCCATTTAGAACGAAGATGAGGAAAAACTTTTTCACACAGAGTTATGAAATTCACTGCCTCAGAAGGCGGTGGAGGCCAGTTCTCTGGATGCTTCCAAGAGAGAGTTAGATAGAGCTCTTAAAGATAGCAGAGTCAGGGGATATGGGGAGAAGGCAGGAACGGGGTACTGATTGGGGATGATCAGCCATGATCACAGTGAATGGCGGTGCTGGTTCGAAGGGCCCATTGGCCTATTCCTGCGCCTATTGTCTATTGAAATATAAGGTGCTGTTCCTCCAATTTGCGCTGGGCCTCACTCTGGCAATGGAGGAGGCCCA
The DNA here is from genome assembly GCA_038087875.1 of Malacoraja senta. Classification (NCBI taxonomy): domain Eukaryota; kingdom Metazoa; phylum Chordata; class Chondrichthyes; order Rajiformes; family Rajidae; genus Malacoraja; species Malacoraja senta. The sequence goes on along the minus strand of CM075990.1, from coordinate 1,660,869 downwards.
GGCCAGAAAGGTCGGATTCGGAATGGGAGGGGGAGTTGAAGTGCTGAGCCACCGAGAGATCAGGTTGGTTATTGCAAACTGAGCGGAGGTGTTGTGCGAAGCGATCGCCAAGCCTGCGCTTGGGCTCACCGATGTAGAGAAGTTGACACAGTAGATGAGGTTGGAGGAGGTGCAGGTAAACCTCTGCCTCACCTGGAAAGACTGCTTGGGTCCGTGGATGGAGTCGAGGGGGGAGATACAGCGATAAGTATAGCATTTCCTGTGGTTGCAAGGGAAAGTACCAGGGGAGGGGGTGGTTTGGGTGGGAAGGGATCAATTGACCAGGGAGAACGGTTTTGGCGAATGTCGGAGGTAGGGTGCAAGGTGAGCATAAGGTGTCCTTGTTACGAGTAGGGGGATGGGGAGTGAGAGCGGAGCTGCGGGATTATAGAGGAGAGCCTCATCTATAATAGAAGAGGGAAACCCCAGTTCCCTAAAGAATGAGGGCATCAACACCTTCATCCTGAGGTGCAGATACAGCGTAGACCATTTAGAGCAATGGGCATAGTCATTTGCCGAAACCCGGGATTGAACCAGGGACCTTTAGATCTTCAGTCTAACGCTCTCCCAACTGAGCTATTTCGGCTACTTTACCACTACTGAAGGAAACTCTTAGTCCACTTCCAACTCATGAATCCGGGCATAGTCGTTCGACTAATTCTGCGTCAATTTTATATAACGCACCGTGTTCATCAGATGTGGTAATCCCGCTGCTGAACATTTTTGTCATTTCGGAATACAAATCTCACCAGACAAGAGAAACAGAAAATTCTCGCCATCTTCCACCTCCGTCCTTGACCGACGAAGACAGTGGTCAGGTCACTGAACCACACGCCCTGTAAACGTTGCAACTTCAGGGACAGAGGCGGAGCAAAGGAGGTTTTCTCATCGGTCTGATCGATACTCAAATCCCAGATCACAACTTGTTAAAACAGAACAAAAGCACAGTGATCGGAGGAAGTCTTTCGGCCCTCGAATATGTTCAGTCAAAAGTATGCGCAATCATTGAATGTCACCTGTGACACCTTTCTAGCCCATCACTATCCCGCGCAACTTGGTCACAAACAATGTGTGTAGGAAAGTTCTGCAGATCTGAATATGGGTCTAGACCCGAATCGTCACCCATTCCTTCTCTCCAGAGATGTGGCCTGTCCTGCTGAGTTACTCCAGCATTTTGTGTCTATCTCTGGTCACAAACAATATGTATATATCAGTTTAATTTAACTAACTTTAATTTACCTTTACATCGTGTAGCGAGATACAATGAAAAACTGTATGTTACGTGCTGACCAGACAGAGAAAGGACTTTACATGATTGTAATCAAGCTGTCCACAGTGTGCAGATAAAGGATAAAGGTGACGTGAAGGAAGGAAATGCAGATGCTGGTTTGAACCAAAGAGAGACACAGAATGCTGGAATAACTCAGCGGGACAGGCAGCATCTCTGGAGAGAAGGAATGGGTGACGTTTCGGGTTGTGACCCTTCTTCAGACCTAAACGTATAATGTAATGATTAAACTTAAAGGTATAACGTTTATTAGGATGCTGTTCATAGACTTCAGTTCAGCCTTCAACACGATAGTCCCCACCAGACTGGCCGAGAAGCTACTGGAATTATGGCTCAACACCCCCCTGTGTGCCTGGACCCTGGACTTTCTCACCGCCAGGCCACAGGTACTCAAGATGGGAGGGAATACATCGAGGTCCCTCACCCTGAGCACAGGATCCCCCCAGGGTTGTGTCCTCAGCCCCCTACTGTACTCCCTATACACACATGACTGTGTGGCCAGGTTCAGCTCCAACTCGATCATCAAGTTTGCTGATGACACTGTGGTGGTGGGCCCGATCTCAGACAACGATGAGAAGGCCTACCAGGAGGTGGTGGCTGATCTGGCACTCTGGTGTCAGGACAACAGCCTCCTCTTGAACATCAAAAAAACTAAGGAGCTGATCGTGGACTTTAGGAGGGAACATCATCCGAGGACGTACACACCATTGAGGATAAATGGGGATACTGTGGATAGGGTGAGCTGTTTTAAATACCTGGGAGTCCACATCTCTGAGGATATGACATGGACATCACGCTGCAGCACTCGTGAGTAAGGCAAGGCAGCGCCTTTACCACCTCAGGCAATTGAGGAAATTCAGAGTGTCTCCGAAGATCCTCCAGTGCTTTTACTCAGCGGCTGTGGAAAGCATCTTGTCCGGAAATATTACAATCTGGTTTGGGAATTGCTCTGCCCTGGACAAGAAAGCTCTGCAGAGAGTAGTGCGTTCGGTCGAACGCACTATGGGAACTACACTCGACCCTCTGCAGGAACTATACATCAGGAGGTGCAACTCCAGAGCCAATAAGATCATGGGAGACCCCTTCCACCCCTGCAACGGACTGTTCCAGCTGCTACGGTCAGGCAAATGCCTCTTTTGTCATGCTGTGAGAACAGAGAAGTTGAGAAGGAGTTTCTTCCCAGAGGCCATTATGACTGTAAACTCCTATCTCACCAGGGACTAACTTTACTGTACCACTTTACTGGTTTTTAAAAATTGCTGTTTTTTCCCCCGTTCTTTTCCCCTTTTTCCTTCCGCCCACAATATTTATTATGTAAAAGAATATGTGATTCTGTTCTTCCATTCTGTTTGTAGTTTGTTTGTTTGTTTGTTTGTTTTTGCACAAAGTCCTCGAGCATTGCCACTTTTCATTTCACTGCACATCTCGTATGTGTATGTGACAAATAAACTTGACTTGACATGACATGATAACGTCCAATAAAGTCCGATTAAAGATAGTTCGAAGATCTCCATTGAGGTAGATGGAAGGTCAGGACCGCTCTACAGCTGGTGAGAGGACGGACCAGTTGCCTTATAACAGCTCTGATATATCATCTACCCACTCCATGTCCGTCATTCCTAACTTCGCACCTGAACGTCCGTCGCGGTGAGTTTTATTGAAGCACAACAGTGGACTCTGCACCAAATGAATTCATTTCTATAGTAGATGAAACATCTTAAATAAATCTAAGATCAGTCCCAAGAACACAAGCAAGTATGATAATTTATGTCTCTAATTTCAGGTAACCCTTGCATTCCCTCTCTCTCTCCGTCACTCCCCCACCCCAGTCGTTTGATAGTTTCACTGTTCTTACTCCTTCGTTTTTACCTCCTCCTCAGCCAACAATGGACCATTGCGAGCTCTTTGGTCATCAGAGTAATCTCTGCTTTGTCCCATACCTTTTCATACCCCTAGTTACCCTCTCCCCTTCAGTCTGAAGAATGGTCACGACCCGAAACGGCGACTATTCCTTTTCTCCAGAGATGTTGCCTGGGTTACTCCAGCATTTTGTGTCTCTCTTCGGTGTAAACTAGCATCTGAGACTTCCGGTGGCACCATGAAGTGGTGAAGGCGCAGCATTGAGCTCAGCTCCCGCTAAAATTGCCAAAATCGCGTAAAAAGCCGTTTTTAAAGTCGGGACCGATTTAAAAACACTCACTTGGCGTCGCGGGAGTGACGTCGTCAGACAGCGTCAAGAAAATCAGAGTTTTAACGGGACCTTTAGATGAGTAAAGGAAAACATCAACGGGGACCCAAGAAATCGACTATCAGACTCCTGCTGCAAGAAGACTTGGAAGCTCTTCAAACAACAACTGAAAGCTCACGAAGAAGAGTCTGATTCTCAACAAGCAGTATCCGAAATGGCTACAAGAGGAGAGACAAAAGAGAAAGAAAAGGAGAAAGAGATGAAGCAGTGGGAACAAACGGTAAGAGCTAATCTTACTAAAGATCTTACCAGAGATCTCACTAAGGAATTCTGCAAAATGCTTACCAGTATGAATAATCTCTCTAAAATGGAGGTTAACCTGTCTAAGAAAATAGATACTGCGCGTGATGAATCAAAGGAACAGTATGACTCTTTGAAGCAGCAGTTTATGGACTTGGATCAGAGGACAACACAAGAATTTGCGAGAATGGAATATGATTATAATAAGAAAATTGATGAGCTGACTGAAGGAGTCGAGAAGTCGATAGAAGATATGAAGGTTGAAATGCGTGAGATGTCTCAGGAAATATCGACCCTGAAAAAAGAACAGGGTGCTAATCGGGAGCAATTGAATAAACTGACTGATAAATGTCAAGATTTGGAAGCTAGATCAAGGAGACAGAACTTAAGGATTATAGGAGTAAAGGAGGGACAAGAGCTTGGAATTTTAATGACCGAACTTGTCACTAAAATACTCAAAGATGTCTTTAAGTTGAAGGAAAACCCGAGGATTGATGTAGGTCGCTTCCAAAGAGAAACAAATGCTCCCCAAGACAGATCATTGTTAAATTTTTGGACATTTCAACCCTGGAAAAACTTATGAAGATGATACCGCATGGGGAGAGGCTCACATTTGATGGAGAGACTGTCAGATTCTACAGGAACTATCCACGCGAAATACTGGAGAAAAGGAATCAGTTTAAAAGAGCAAGTAGTATTCTGCAAGGACAACCTAATGTGAAATACGGGGTGGTGTATCCAGCGAAGATGAAGATTACACACAACTCTACGCAACGCGCTTTCACGGATCCGGATTTGGCATTTGATTATGCACATGAAATTGTAAAGAAAATAGAAAAAAGAGAAGTGAAGGTTGATGATTGTAGATGGGTTATGCATGCAACCAATCATATAGCTACCTCACCACTACTAACCCCGCCTTAAGTATCATTTATAATAACGCCTGCTTCTCCTTCTGCGCAGTACAGTAACAGACTGGAGTCCGGGACTACTCATGTGTTGTTTAACTCTGTATACTTATTAAAGACTATTATAATGCTACACGTGTGTAATGACTATTTACATGGTGTCAGACAGTGACTACTCGCGTCTCCTGTTTATCGGTTTTTATTTCTTTTGCTAAGTTTTTATTTTCATTTTGACAATGGCTTCCTCTTGCCGAAAGCCTGCTCAGCTCGTCTTCGATTCGGACATCGCGGAGCGCTGGGCTACTTTCGAACTGGACTACCAGCACTACATGACTATTGCTCATCAGAACGAGCCCGATGATGTCAAAGCCTCGCTTCTTCTCAACCTTGCCGGCCACGACGCCATGAGAAGAGCCAGGACCTTCAATTATGCCCCAGGGTGCCAACAATCAGGTACTGGTACCCATGGAAACTGCGGAAGAGGTCACTTACGTTGGCCATGTCTTCACTCCTGCCGGACTCAAGCCCGATCCTTTGAAAGCTGCCGCTATCACGGAGATTCCGGCCCCCACCGACATGCTCAGTCTACAGCGCTTCCTGGGCATGGTGAACTATCTTGGGAAATTTATTCCCAACCTCAGCGAACTGAGCTCGTCCCTGCGACAACTGACTAGAAAAGACACCGCCTGGGCCTGGTTCCCGCAGCACCAGCAGGCTTTTGATGCTTTAAAGTCTAAGCTGGTCAGCACACCTACTCTGACGTTTTTTCGACCTGAAGCGCCCCATCACCGTCACCTGTGATGCCTCGCGATTCAGGCTCCGTGCAGCCTGCCTACAGTCCTCTGCAGGTGGCTCCCTGCTCCCTGTCTCCTATGCCTCCCGTACCATGACCGACACCGAACAACGCTACGCACAGATCAAAAAGGAGCTGCTCGCCGTCGTTTTCGCCTGCTCTAAGTTCAAAGACTTTCTTTTCGGGAATTCTTTCATGGTTGAGACTGACGACCAGCCATTGGTGACCATCCTGAATAAGCCGATCCATGTCGCACCTGCCAGGGTGCAACGTATGATGATGCAGCTCCAGCATTTCGACTTCACCATTGTCTACAAAAAGGGTACTGAAATGCACGTTGCGGACACCCTCTCTCGCGCCCCTCGCGCTACCTGTGACCAACACCCCTACGAACGGGAAGACCTTCTGGTGCTAGGCGTTGACTTTGTCCCCACTAAGCAGCTTCAGTGCCTAGCCGAGCATACTGCCGCCGACCCCGCTCTGCAGCTACTTTCTTCAGTGATAAATAGGGGTTGGCCGAGCAAGCGCGCCAGTGCATCCGCAGAGCCACAGCCTTTTTTCCAGGTTCGCGACGAGCTAGTCATCCAAGACGGCGTTATTGTTAAGGGCCACAAGGTCGTGGTCCCCTCCTCCCTGTATGACAAGTACTATAGCATGGCCCACAGCGGGCACCCGGGCGTTGATGCCACGATCGCCCATGCACAGTGCCAATTCTACTGGCCTGGAATGGCTAAGTACATTCGGGACCGTGTCTCGTCTTGCTCTACCTGCAACAGCCTTGCACCCCACCAGCAAAGGCAGCCCCTTTTGCAACAACCCGCGCCTGCCCTGGCCTGGACCTCAGTGGCCGCCGACATTTTCGAGTGGCGCGGTAAACACTACCTCTTCCTTGCTGACTCGTACTCGAACTGGTTCGAGGTTGACCTTCTGACCTCCCTCACGTCCGAGATGGTCATCCGTAAGCTGAGGAAACATTTTTCTACTTTCGGCTCGCCTGTCCGTCTGCAGACCGACAACGGCAGGCAGTTTACAAGCCAGTAGTTCAATAACTTTGCCAACAAGTGGAACTTCCTCCACTTCACGAGCAGCCCTGAGTACCCGCAGAGTAACGGCCTTGCTGAGCGGGCTGTCCGGAGTGCCAAACTAATAATGGAGCAAGCGCGCCTGGCGAATTCCGACTTTTACCTCGACCTCCTGAACCTAAGGAACATTTCCAGGGACGCAACCCTAGGATCACCTGCTCAGCGGCTGATGTCCAGAACAACAAGACCACCGATTCCGATTGCTCAACACAAGCTGCTGCCTCGAGTGCTGCAGCCTGCCTCCGTCCAGAAGCGCATTCAGGGTAAGCATGACATCCAAAGACGGTCACATGATAGATCGTGCAAGCCTCTCGAGCCTCTGCTGCCTGGACAGGCCGTTCGTCTACATACTACTAGCGGATATTCCCATCTGGCCACCGTGGTTGGCATCGCCGATGCGCCTCGTTCGTACCTTGTGGACTTTGAAGGGACTGTCTACCGCAGGAGTCGTCAGCACCTGCTTGCAGGACAGGAGCCGATCCCGCAGGCAGCAGGACCTTAAGCTCCGCCGCTGCAGTTCCAGCCATCCGCTGCTGATCCCGTTGCCGACCCCTGCATGCCTCAGTCCCCTCGCGTGTTTTGTTCACCTTCGCATGGGTCACCCATTGCTAACCATTTTTCTAGCCCTCCTGCACGTATGTCCCCCATGCCGCTTTCTGTTTCCCCTCCGGCTTCGTCGCCTCCGGGTTTGGGTCTTTCTGGTGAGGGGGGGGGGGGGGAAGGGTTGATACGTACGCGCTCGGGCCGTGTCAGCAAGCTGCCTGTTCGGTATGGTGATTTTGTTTAAGTCGTTGCCATAGTTATCCACCATGTTTAATCATGTGTTCATGTTTAATCTTCTAAGGGGAAGGATGTAGATGGTTTATGCATGCAACCAATCATATAGCTACCTCACCACTACTAACCCCGCCTTAAGTATCATTTATAATAATGCCTGCTTCTCCTTCTGCGCAATACAGTAGCAGACTGGAGTCCGGGACTACTCATGTGTTGTTTAACTCTGCATACTTATTAAAAACTATTATAATGCTACACGTGTGTAATGACTATTTACAATAATTAAACTTTTTAAGGGAAAACTGTGCTGTAATTAAGATGGCGGAACTGCTCTAGACATTAACCAGACAGGCTTATCTGTCAGGAATGTGTTTTAACGACAGAGCCCTGGTTTCACCTTGAATGGATAAGTGGAAGAGAAACAAGTGGAAAGAGGACATTTTGAAGTAACGCGATCAGATTCGAAAGAAAGTCAAAGGAAATTATGGACTTAAGAAATGTTTTAATTAATACAGTATATATGTAATGTAAAGAATTAACTAACCATATATACCTAATATTACTAATTGGCCAGATAATTTTTTTTTTAATATATTAAGATATATTAAGATGAAACGGCATGTAGTCACAAATGACATTGTATCTAGGGGGCTGAGCTCAATGTATAATTCCAACTACGGAGGTCAATCAATTTTTGGCCATCATAGATGGCATCTTGTATTTAGGGTATCACCTTTTTGATACCTTAAACTCACTTTTTTTTTGTATTCATTTTTATGTGGCTTATCTAATAATTTTCCTTTCTTTCTTCACCATTTCTCAACACACTTTTCTCTTTTTCTTATGGAGGTTCAATATATGGAGGAGAGGTAAAATGACGTCAGAAGTATGGGATGATACCCACATACCCAAAAGCCTGAGGTACTTAACTACACCACATGAAGCAAAATCACCAAAACCTATTAACAATGCAGGATAATAGGGAAAAAAAAGTATGGAGGATTCACATTCTGTAGTTGGAATATTAGGGGTGCGAATGATCCAATTAAAAGGGGCAAGATTCTGGCCAAGTTAAAATCTTTAAATATGGACATAGCTTTTCTGCAAGAAATTCATACGAAACTACAAACACAGATGAGACTAAGGGCAAACTGGATAGGCCAAACTTATCACTCGTCATTTACTGCTAAAGCTAGAGGAACGGATATTATTATTAGGAAAGGTATACCATTTATATTAAAGAATACTATATATGATAAAGAAGGAAGGTACACGATAGTGGCGGGAAAAAATTATTCTACACCACTGACTGATAAATATTTATGCTCCAAATTTTGATATTTTTTAAGAAAATATGGATATAATAGATGAGTATAATTATCAAAATGTAATACAAGGGGGGGACTTTAACTGTGTTATAGATTCACATTTAGACAAATCAATAAAATTAAGGAAGGGTAGTGTTAAATCCAAGTCTAGTGAATTCTTAAACACATATATAAAAAACACTAATATAACAGATGTATGGAGAATAGTTAATCCAACCGGAAGGGAATACTCGTTTTACTCATCAGTACACAAAACTTATTCAAGAATTGATTATTTCTTAGTGGATACAAAATTAATACCATATACGATTAATCCTAAATATCACAATAGTATTATCTCTGATCACTCCCCGTTGACTTTTACTTTAAAACTTGAGGGAATGCCAGGTATAAAATCCTTTTGGAGATTTAACACACAAATAGCTAATAACCCACAAGGTTACGGGTATTTAAAACAGCAAATGAAATTTTTTTTTAGACAAACGAGACACCAGGTATTTCACCATCTTTATTATATGAATCTTTTAAGGCATTCATCCGTGGAGTTATAATTTCATATCAAAGGTTTCAAAATTAAAAAAGTAGGACAGCACAATGGACGTTAGAAAAGGAAATTAAACTATTAGAATTAGGTAACGCAAAAGACCCAACTATAGATAAACATAATAAGATTACATTATTGAAATTTAAACTTAATCAAATATTATCGGCAAGAGTAATAAGATTATTTCAGATCACAAAACAAGTACAGTTTGAATTTGGGGATAAACCACATAAACTTCTAGCACGACAATTGAAGAAGCAAGAAAAGGAAAAAACTATTATTAAAATTATATCAGAGAACGGGGAACTATTAACTTTACCTAAGGACATTAATAAAAGGTTCGCTCAATTTTATCAAAATTTATATACATCTAAAACTAAATTAGAAGACAATAGAATTATAAATTTTTTAGATAATTGTAATTTGCCAAAATTGGATATCTTAGAACAAGAGGAATTAGGAGCTCAGATCACAAGTGAAGAAATAAGCGAAACAATAAAAGAACTGAAAAATGGGAAGACACCAAGGCTTGATGGTTTTAATAATGAATTTTATTAAAGATTTCAGGAGTTAATGGTCCCACGATTACTTAAATTATATACTTATGCTTTTACCAAAAATAAATTACCAGAAACATTAGCAGAATCTACAATTACGCTTACACCAAAAAAAGATAAAGATTTAGAAGATCCGGGCTCGTACAGCTATATCACTTTTAAATACAGATCAGAAAATTTTAGCAAAGATTTTAGCAAGAAGATTGAGTAAATATATTAATAAATTGATAAACCCAGACCAAATTGGGTTTATACCTAAAAGACAATCATTTAATAATTTGAGACAACTTTTTAACATAATGTATTCACATAAAGTGGAAAAGGAAGACTTATCAGTTATATCTTTGGATGCAGAGAAAGCATTTGATCAGGTAGAGTGGCAGTATTTATACATAGTACTCCAAAAATTTAATATGGGAGATAATTTTACTAGATGGGTAAAATTACTATATGATAAACTGATGGCAAGAATATTAACTAATAATATGTTGTCTCCAAAATTCCAATTATCACGGGGCAATAGGCAGGGATGTGTTTTATCACCCCTGCTATTTGCCCTTATGATAGCACCTTTGGCTGAAAGGATAAGAACACATCCGAATATTCAGGGATATAATACTAAGGACTCTAATAACAAAATTTCATTATATGCGGATGATATACTTTTATATATTAGAAATTCACAAACGAGTATCCCGAATTTGCTAAACGTAATAGAGGAATTTGGTTCTTTTTCTGGATATAGAATTGGAATAAAAGTGAAATTATGTCATTACAGCCCCAGAAAGCGAATGACCTATTAAAATGTTCATTTAAAATTGCAACGTAAAAATTTAAGTATTTGGGTATTCAAATAAATTGAACACTC
>CM075990.1:1606038-1649997 GCA_038087875.1 Malacoraja senta | reverse complement strand
GACGTCTCCGGGTATGTCGTCTCATTAACGTGTGTGTCGTGATCATGTCGTGTGTGGTAAAAAAACTCTATTCTCACTATCCTTCGGAGACCCACCTAACTCCTAATCTGTGAGAATGCACAAGTCTCCTCTAGAAATAGACACACCCGTTCTACGTATCAAATCCCCGGAGATTCGGAGGCTCCAGCGCAGGTCTGGTGGACGGTGACATCGGGAGCCCGCGGGTCCCTGGTGGGAGACCGCTTTTCGGGGCTTCCGCAACGGCGACTTCTCCCGCCCGAGTTGCGGGGTTGAGGGTGACCTGGAGCGGGGCCTTACTTAGCCCGGGGCAGCTTTAATGGCCGCGGGACTTGCTAGCGCCCGCCGGGGGCTGCAACATCAAGACGCGGAGCGTGATCTTGCATCGCCCGGCGCGACTTTAATGGCCGCGGGACTTATTTACCATCGCCCGCCGGGGGCTTTGACTCTGACATCGGGAGGAGAATGGGGAGTGCAGGGGAGAGATAAGACTTTGCCTTCCATCACAGCGAGGAGGAGATTCGCTGTGATGGATGTTTGTGTAAATTGTGTTGTGTCTTGGTTCTTCTACTTGTTTGTATGACTGCAGAAACCAAATTTCGTTTGAACCTCAATGAGGTTCAAATGACAACAAATAAATTGTATCATTGTATCATTGTATCCCACCTACAAAAGTACAGACAGATAAAAACTAAAATTGTTAGACATGGCTATAATATACTGACTTATGCTTAATGGCTCGTACGCATAATATTTCCAAAACAGAACACAATACTCTAAATGTTGCTTCACCAACGTCTTACATGACTTCACATGACCTCCCTGTACTCTTCCACCTCCCTCTGCCCACCATACTCCTACTCCCTCCCTCCAACTTCCTTTCACTCTTCCTATTCCTCCCCTCTCCAGCCCCTTACCTCTTTCTTTCTCTCGCCACGCATCCCCTTTCTCTCACCACCCTCTCTCTTTCCACTATCCTCCCCGCTCCACTTCCACATTTCACTCTCTCTCCCCATTCTCCACCCTCTCTCACAATATCTCCCCCACACTCCTAACTTTCTTATTCCCCACACTCCACCCGTCTCGCTCATCGCACTCCCCATTCTCTTCCCTCTCCGCTCTCACCTCCCTCGATCTTATCCCACAATCTTCCCATTCTCTTTCTAAATCCCTTCCCATTAGCTTCGCCCCCCCCCTAAATTCCTCCTCTTCTTTCCCAACTCCCCCTCTCTCTCCCCACACTCCTATCCCTCTCTCCACACACACGCTTTCTCATCACACTCCTGGCCCTCTTCCTCGCCACACTTTCCCTTCTCTCTCCCCACACCTGTCCCTTTCCCCAAATACCTCCCATTCTCTCCCCACACAACTTCGCATCTCTTCCCCTCTCCTCGCTCTCCTTCTCTTCACACTCTTAACCCACCTCCCTCTCTCTCCCCATCTCTTTCCCCAGTCTCTCTTTCTCTCACTAACACTCCTCCCCTTTCTCTATCCCCACTCTTACCCATCTCTCTCCGCACTCCTCCACTTCTCTCCCACCCTCTCTCACCGCTCACTCATCACCCCTACAACCCACATTCCCTTTCTCTCCCCACACTCCGTGCCCCCTCTCTCCCTACCATCCTCTTCCAACACTCCATCTCTCTCCCCACACTTCTCCTTCTCTCTACACGACCGCGTTCCCATTCCATACTGCTCTCCCACATCATCACTCCATATTTGCCCTCATCTCCCTCAACCCATCACACTCCTCCTTTTCTCCCCTCTCTATCTCTCTCAGCCACCTCCCCATCTCCCTCCCCTCTAATGTCTCTATCTCCCTCTCCTTTTAAACCCACCGACTGTCCCTCTATCCCATCCTCTTCTCTCTCGTCGCCCTCTCATCTCTCCATTCCTCCTCTCCCTCTCTCCACATCCCAACCTCTCCTCTCTACCATTCCCTCCGTTCACTATGCCTCTCCCCTCGCCCCATCACTAACTTCTCCCCTCCACCCCATCCCGCTTCTGCTCCCCCTCTCTTACCTACTCCATCTCTCTTTTCCCACATTCCGGCCCCTCTTTCTCCCCACTCCCACCTACCCCTCTCCACGCCCCCTCACCCTCCCTCTATCCGCTCCTCTTCTATCTCCCATACTCCCCCTCTCCCCATCACTCCACTCCATCTCCCCTTCCTCCTCTCACTCCTCCTCTCGCGCCGACAGGTGGGTGATCTACAATGACCAGAGAGTCTGTGCCTTGGAGAAACTGCCGCGAGACTTGAGCTACATCTACTTCTACCAGAGAATCACAAGCTCAGAATCCTCCAGCCACCTATTTATTGAACAGACCCAGCAGAACCACTAACATCCTGTGGGATGGGGTAGGAATGGCGGTAAGGGAGAGGGGAGGGGTATGTAATGTCTATCTTTGGAAAAAAAAACAGGTGAAAGGAGCTGCTGAATTGTTGGTGTCGGGTGGGTCAGGTCGATCGTAGTGTCTGAACTAAATGACACCTGGGGGGAATTACAAGGGGCGGACCACCCTGAGGAAGGAGATGAAGCAGTGGTCCCTGGAGGAAGTGCACACCAGACGGACACGTCTCTAGTGGGAGATTGGACAATTATTCTGGGCACGGGGGGGAGGGGGGCGTTGTGGAGCAGACGGATCTAGGAGCGCAGGTACACAATTTCCCGAAAGTAGCGCCAAAGGTGGAGAGGGAGTGTTGTGGTACAGAGGGAATTAGAAGTGTAGGTACATATTTCCCTGAAAGTGGCGGCTCATGACGACAAAGAGGGTTGCGGAGCAGAGGGATCTATTTGCGCAGGTACACTGTTCACTGAAGTCGTTACAGGTAAACAGGGAGTATTGTGGAACAGAGGGATCAAGGAGTGCAGATGCATATTTCTTTGAAGGTAATGTCGCATGCCTTCTTCAGTTGCTTGGACATCGTGTTGCAGATATATAATACGCTGGTGAGGCCACATTTAGAGTATTGTGTTCATCTGTGCGCATCATATTACAGCAAAGATTGAAAGGGTGTAGAGAAGATTTACGAGGATACGAAGACCTGAGATATAGGAAGAGGTTGAGAGCCCTGGAACTCTATTCGTTGGTGCGCAGCAGGGTGAGGTGTGATCTTATAGAGGTGTCTATCATCATGCGAGCAATAGGTCGAGTAGACGCACAGAGTCCCTTGAATAGGGCAATCAAATTGTGAAGGGGGAAAGACTTAATAAGAAGATAAAGGGTAACTATTTTAAAGCAAGGGTGTTGGGTGTGTGGAACGAGCTGCCGGAGGAGGTGGTTGAGGCAGGTACTATTCCACCGCTTAAGTAACATTGAGTCAGGTACATGGATAGGACATGTTTAGAGGGAGATGGCCAAACGCATACAGGTGGGACTAGTGTAGATGGGGCAAGTTGCTTGTAGTGTTCGCGTTTAGCCGAAGGGCCTGTTTCCGTGCCGTGTGACTCTATGACTCTGATAAGATAAGACAGTTGTCCCTTGGGGAAGTGCACACCAGACGGACCAGTCACGTGGGAGATTCGGCTTTTATTCTGGGGATGGTTATTCGAGACGGATCACGTTCAAGAGGCATGTCTGAACCGTGGGTAGAGACGGAACGATTGGTTCCAAGGTGGAGTTTACCACAGATCGGTCCCCACTGCGGAGGGAGATGGGCCGATTGGTCCCAGGGTGGAGTTTACCCAAGACCGGTCCCTGAGGGAGGCGGACACAATTGGGAAAAACGTGACAGATCTCGCTGTGACGGGTGAATGCCCCAAAGCGGAGTCATCGATGGGACCATCAGCCCGGGACTGATACCTGGAAGATCCAGTGGTGAATGTCAGGAGCCGGAGCCCGGAGCAGAGAGACTGCGGGCGCCTCTGGGATGCGCTCGGGCCGCGAATTTATTAATGAGCCGAAACACTGAGGTGAGCGGATATTTCACCGCGCTCTTCCCCTGCTCCCTGAACTTGGACTGGGTCGCCGCGTAAATAAATGTGTTCGTGCAGCAGCTGAGATTGCTCAGCAAATACCCGATGTCCTGAAAGAACCATTCAGAATCATTCTGTTCACTTCCATCTCCTGTGCTCTGATAATAGATGAAGTTTGCAACATTCGCTAGCCACAGGAAGATGAAGCTGCCGAGATGGTGGAGTAAAATCACAGACCTCCTCCTGCTCTCCATCTCCGGGTCACTGCGGTTCTCCCCCTTGCTCTCACCCTTCAACCCCTTATGGACCCGACTGGCCACTAAAATGTGCCGGACTGTCAGAGCGTTGAGCAGCAGAATTACAGCGAAATGGAGGAGCGGAGTTTAAAAAACCTGTTTTTATGTCTGGCTGTGGCAGCTTTGACAGTCCGGAGTCGCCTTCCAGAGCGAAGTGATTCAAAAAGTTTGTGGCCAGTGTGAGAGGGGTCAGAGGTGATCTTACCCGCTCGCTTCCTGGCCCTTGCAGTGTACAGTTCGTCAATGGAGGGAAGGTTGCCGCCAATAATTTTCTCTGCTGATCGGACGATTCGCTGCAGCCTCCGGGTGTCGTGCTTGGTGGCTGAGCCAAACCAGACCATGATGGAGAAGGTGAGGACTGACTCTACGATGGCCGTATAGAATTGGACCATCATTGCCTGTGGAAGATTGCGCTTCCTCAGCAGGCGTAGGAAGTACATCCTCTGTTGTGCCTTTTTGACTGTGGATTCGATGGTAGACCCCCACTTAAGGTCCTTGGATACGATGGTTCCCAGGAACTTAAAAGACTCCACAGATGTGACTGTGGTGTTGATGATGGTGAGTGGGGTGAGGGGAGGGGGTGCTCTCCTAAAGTCTACAATCAATTCCACTGTCTTAAGACCATTGAGCTGCAGGTTGTTGCGATGGCACCAGGTCGCCAGCTGTGACTCTTCCTGTCTGTAGGCAGATTGCGCCCCTTCCTGGATCAGTCCAATCAGGGTTGTCTCGTCCGCAAACTTGAGAAGCTTGGGAGAGGAGCGTGTGGAGGTGCAGTCATTGGTATAGAGAGAGTAGAGGAGAGTAGAGGAGAGGGGAGAGTACACAGCCTTGTGATGCTCCTAAGCTGAGAGTTTGCGGTTCCGAGATGTGCCTTCCCAGCCTCACATGCTGCTTCCTGTCTGTCAGGAAGCTGGTGATCAACCGACAGAGGGGTTCAGGCACAGTAAACTCGGAAAGTTTGGAGTGCAGTAGCTCTGGCACAATGGTGATGAATGTAGAGCTAAAATCAACAAACAAAATCATCGCATAGGTCTCCTGGTGGTCTAGGTCCTGGAGGATGAAGTGCAGGCCCAGTTTGACTGTGCCAACCACAGATCTATTGGCCCGCTATGCAAACTGCAGAGGGTCCAGTAGGGGGTTCGTGGTATTTTTAAGCTTGGCCAGCACAAGCCTTTCAAGGGTCTTCATGACTAACCTGCAGTAGAACTCATTCACAATTGATTAATTTCTCTAGTTGATGTAGGAAAAATGTATCCAATGTTGGGGAAGTCTGGAACCTGGGGTCACAGTTTAAGAATAAGGGGTAGGCCATTTAGGACTGAGATGAGGGAAAACTTCTTCACCCAGAGAGTTGTGAATTTGTGGAATTCTCTTCCACAGAAGGCAGTGGAGGCCTATTCACTGGATTTTCAAGAGAAAGTCAGATTTAGCTTAGGGCTAAAAGAATCAAGGGATACGGGGAAAAAGCAGGAGTGGGATGCTGATTTTAGATGATCAGTCATGATCAGAGATAATGACGGTATTGGCTCGAAGGGCCGAATGCCCTGCTCCTGCACCTATTTTTCTATGTTGCCATGTTTTTCTATGAGTCTACGTTTGGTCTCACCAATGTAAAGGAGCCCACATCGGGAGCAGCGGATGCAGTTAATGTGGTTCGAGGAGGTACATGTGTACCTTTGTCTCACCTGGATGGTCTGCTGAAAACTTGAAACACTAACCACAGAGCTGTCACGGTGTTGAGCGCTCACAGCCATTGTCGTTTTATTTCACGATAAAGAAAACACATCTTCCAGTTAATCCTGGGGGGGACGGGGGAGGGGGCGACGGATACCTGTTTTGGGAGGTGGGGGACAATCCTCCCATGTTTTGTGACCTGGGCGCTACAGCCAGTCTCAGATCGGCTCGCTTACCCCAGCTCTGGCTGTAGTGCCCAATCGGCTCGCTTGCCTCAGGTCTGGCTGTAGCGTATAGGTCGCCTGAATGCCCCGGGACTAGCTGTAGCGCCCACGTCAGCCCGTCTGCCCCGGGAATGGCTGTTGCGCACAGGTCGGCTCGCATGCCACATACTCCACAGGCGTGCAGGTTTGTAGGTTAAGTGGTTCGGTAAATTGTAAATTGACCCTAGTGTGTCCGATGGTGCTAGTGTACAGCGTGATTGTTGGTCGGCGCGGACACGGTGGGCCAAAGGAGCTGCAGCGCCCAGGTTGGCTAGCCTTCCCCGGGACTGGCTGTAGCGCCCAGGTCGGCTGGCCGGTCTGGCTGAAGCGCCCAGGTCAGCTCGCTTGCCCCAGGTCTGGCTTTAGCGCCCAGGTCGCCTGCGTTCCCCCGGGACTGCCTGTAGCGCTCAGGTCAGGTCGTCTGCCCCGGGACTGGATGTAGCGCCCAAGTCGGTTGAAGGTAAGGCCCATCCGGTTCCTCCCATCTACCTGATGTGGCTGGGAGGAGATGAGTGAATTGTGGAGGGAGCAGTCCCTAGGTGTAATGTATTCATACATATTCATGTATATGTAAATGAGTTGGTCTTCAATATAAGCAGGGAATGTTGTGTAATAAATGTCCCTCTCGTGATCCAGGCCAAAGATCTTAGAGTGGAACAAGATGGTCCACTCCTGCGAAATCCGATGGACTGACGTGTAGTACGCACCGGAGCGTAACTTCACATTTCAGTAAACCAGAACCGACTTCAGTTATGCCTTTCGCAGTGTAATGAGCGTTTCGCGGGAACAGTTTTATGTGTTTTTAAATAATTTAAATAGTTTTTATCAGGCAGCATCTCTGAAGAAAAGGACTAGGTGATATTTCGGGTCGACTTTTTCGAATGCTGCCATGACGCGTTTGATGTCATCCTTCGCCCTGCTCCTGGTCACGGCCCCTACCGATCTGCCGGACATGCTGTGTGCGTGCGTGTGTGTTTGTATGGCGTAGTCTGAGGGGAGAAGCGCCCGCATCAAGTGCGACCGAACGCGCGGACAGACGATGAAAGCAAAGATCATAGAGCGGCATAGGTGACATTTCGGGTCGAGACCCTTCTTCAGACTGACAGTCAAGGGAAAGGGAAACGGGAGATATAGGCATGTCTTCCATTCATTTGTCCTTAGTACCGTCTATATCTCTTGTTCCTCTTCCCCCTGACTCAGTCTGAAGAAGGGTCTCGACCCGAAATGTCACCGATTCCGCTCTATGATCTTTGCTTTCGTTCGTCTCTCCACGGTTTCGCTTGCTCTTGTTGCCGGCGCTTCTTCCCTCAGACTCCGTCAAACAAACAAACACACACACTCACAGCATGTCCGGCAGATCTGTGCGGGCCGAGACCAGGAGCAGGGCGAAGTATGACATCAAACGGGTCATGGCACCTATTTAAAAAGTACGGAAATGGTAAGGGGGAAAAAAACCACTGGAAGTAAATAGATGTTTAACAAAAAAAACGGGGGGCTGGCGATCGCTCCGTGTCCGTGTCGGAGGGAAGGGGAGAGGGGAGGATGGTTTGAGTTCCTCTTTCCCCTGACTCTGTCTGAAGACGGGTCTCGACCCGAAATGTTAACTATTCCTTTTGTCCAGAAATTCCGCCCAACCCGCTGCATTTTGTGTCTATCCTTTAATCTCTCAGCCTGATATAGCAGAATCTCCCTGAATTAGCTTGACGCCATGACGGAAGCCGGTTACGGAAATGGCGCTGAAGATTACACATCACCTACTACGGCTTTTTCGCGGAGTGAACCATCTTGCTCCGCTCTATGATCTTTGATCCAGGCAACCAGCGTGTCAGTTGTTATTCATTCTGCCGTCCGGAATATAACAATATATAGGCAACGAGAATGGGATAGAGTTTGTGAACCCATCCTTTAAATACAGTGCAGGACTGTTTTGCAACATGTAGTATTGTTTAATATTTTAAACAGTAAATACGGAGTTGTGTCGCAGTTGTTTGTGTGCTGTACACGATAGGCCGCAGAGCCTTCTATGCAGGGGACTGTAGTTTAAATCAGCAACTGGACAAATCGTCGAGAGTTTGTCAGGCTATCTCTATGTTGTGTCTATGTTGGCAGGCTATCTCTATGTTGTGTCTACGTGGCAATGTGCCGTCCTTGGGATTGTATAAGTTTTTTTTGGTCGAGTTCCTCAAGCTGAATAGCTAAGCTTAGTTAAATAGCTAAATTAAATTAAATTAGCTAAACTTACAGCTACGTTTTAGGTGAATTGTTACACCAGAACAGACAGGAAATCGGGGTTTTTGAACGGACTTTTATAAAAAAAAAGAGAACGGCACGATGGCAGCGCACACGGGCTACATCGGAAACCTTGCCACTTTTGACAAGAGTAGAGAGCCATTCAGCCATATGGAGAGACAAACATGTTTTTCACAGCAAACAACATAATGGAGATTAGTGGTGAATGGGAGATAGTGACTGAAACAAATAAGGCCGTTTGCGAACGCATGAAAGCGATTTTACTTCGGAGTCACGAGAGTGACTACGTGAAGAGCCCGTCCAGCACGCATGCGTGACATTAGCGTTCACGCAGTGCAACAGCGACGACCGGGAGTACAGGCGCTCCCGCTACACGTCGGTGGAAAATAAACAGCGGACCATCAGGTAAGTCTTACTCTGTGGTCGTAATCAGCAAACTGTGCTCTGCTCTGTATTCCAGGGGAACTGGGAAAATGAGCAGCACGGTAAAGGAAGAAAACCGCCCCCCCGTTCGACTCCAACAGAACGGGAGTGTTCCATCAGTGGGGGGCGAGAGGCGGCACCTGGACCGCATATGCTGCGGTCCACCCTCATCGAGACCGAGCCGAGCACAGTACCGCTAGCGCAGCCTGATGAGCGGCAGCGGGCTGGAGGAAAAGTTTTAAAAAAAACAACAACAAAAAACCGGCCGGTTATGTCTGACTCCGATGAGGAGGGTCAACATAGAAACATAGAAACATAGAAAGTAGGTGCGAGAGCAGACCACCAGGTCCATCGAGCCCGCACCGCCATTCGCTCATGGCTGAACACCAAACAAACACCCCTACCCACAAACAGTAGACACAAGACACAGAACACAAGACACTACCCTCCCCTTTATACCGCTATCACTCCTCTCCACCCCAAGAACCGCGTGATCTCCTGGGGGAGGCAAAAAAACGGATAAAAACCCAGGTCCAATTCGGGGAAAAAATCCGGGAAATTCCTCTCCGACCCCAATCCAGGCGATCGACACTTGTCCAGGAGATCACTCAGGTCTTACTATACTAACCCTACCTAGGTCCATATCCCTGCCCTCTCCCCGTAGCCCCTTATCCCCTTGGCAGCTAAAAACCATCTATTTTAGACTTAAATATATTTAATGTTTCTGCTTCCACTGCTCCCTGGGGCAGTGAATTCCATAAATTAACCACCCTCTGGGTGAAGAAGTTCTTCCTCATCTCAGTTTTAAAAGAGCCCCCCCTTATTCTGCAACTATGTCCCCTAGTTCTAGTTTCCCCGATCATTGGGAACATCCTCGGTGCATCCACCCGATCAAGGCCCCTCACGATCTTATATGTTTCAATGAGATCGCCTCTCATTCTTCTAAACTCCAAAGAGTAGAGTTCCAGCCTACTTAACCTTTCCTCATATGTCAATCCCCTCATTGCAGGAATTAATCTTGTAAACCTTCGCTGCACTGCCTCGAGGGCCAGTACATCCTTTCTTAAGTATGGACCCCAGAACTGTACACAGTATTCCAAATGTGTTCTCACTAATACTGTGTACAGCTGTAGCAAGACCTCCGTGTTTTTATACTCAATCCCCCTAGCAATAAAGGCCAAAACTCAATTGGCCTTCCTGATAGCTTGCTGCACCTGCATACTAACTTTTAGTGATTCATGTACTACTACCCCTAGATCCCTTTGCGTTGCATTACAGCGCAGCTCCGCCTTAGAGCGGCAGAACTAGCTGCCTGAGCCGAATGGAAAGGCTCATGGAGCAACTGCTCCAGCGAGACTTGCTTCGGGAGCTAGAGCAGTCTCGCCAGGGGGATCAGGCACTCCCACAGCAGTGCTCTAGAAATGCACTGGCCATCGCTTTCCCCTCAAAGCAGGGCAGCGTTGGCGACCAGGGCTGGGCTGGTCAGGAACAGGAGTCATTGGCTGAAGATGTCGGGAGTACGCTTGGGGTACAGGATCAGGAAGAGCTGCTGGGTGTGGAGATTCGCTACATGGTTTCACCACGAGCAGGGCGGCCATTGGAGCCAAAACTGGCGGCCAGCATTAACCACCTGTCCCTCAAACCCCTACAAGACAGGTACTTAATGAGGCACTAGAGCTGGAAAACTGCAGTTCGCTCAATGTACCGGCTGTTAACAGCCAAATCTGAGGGGGGGGGGGGGACAGAGTATCCGGAAGGAGCTAAAATCCTCAAGCTCCTGACGACAGGGATAACAGCCTATGCTCGTTCCGTGGATGGGGTGGATATGACCACAAACCAGCAAGACACTCTGGCTCTGCTGTGCAACACCCAATATGAGATAAACAACCTCCGCAAGGAGAGAATAAGACCTGCCCTCAATCCCAGGTTTGCAGGACTGTGTAAAACACCGGCCTCAGAGCTGCAGATCCTGTTATTTGGAAGGACAAGTGAAAAACTTGGAGGAGAGTCCAAAGCATTTGGCCTCATGAGGGCAGGCCCCGGAACGAGCAGACCCACACAAAAAAACAGACGGCAGTACCCCACCGCGTCCACCAGTCAAGGTCAAATTTATGCAACTGGTGAAAGCTCGGGGTCCGCATACTATCCCCGAAAGCCTTTTTAGGCCAGGGCCCAGAGCGGACCCCATGGAAAATGCGCCACCCCCAATCAGCAGTACATCAGCAGTACATCCAGCAGTGTAACGACGGATGAACAAACGGAAGAAGGAACACTACCATAACTATGGAGGTAGGTGGGTCTGGTTCCTACCAGCCTCTAAATGGGGGAACTGTACTAACAGGAGGTGTCTCATGAATGATAGTTATATACTTAACAGTATTCGGGGATACAAAATAGAGTTAATTCAAGAAAACATGCCACCAGTTCAGCACGTACCCCAAAGGGTCTTTATCCTCTCAGTCAAAGAGAACTAGAGGCTCAAGCAGAACTGGTGAGGTTACTTACAAAGGGTGTCATTGAGAAATCCAAACATGAACCTTTGGAATTTGTCTCAAATATATTTACCAAAAGCAAAAAAGATGGTGGATGTCGCATCATCATTGACTTAACCTCACTAAATACCTTTCTTAAGTATGTACATTTCAAAATGGAAACATTTGTAACTGCTAAACAACTGATTTCCAAAGGATACTTTATGGCAAGCATCGATTTAAAAGATGCCTACTATTCAGTACCCATTCACAAGGGTCATCGCAGATACCTGAAAATTTACCTGGATGGGGCAACTATGGCAGTATAAAGTGTTGCCTAGTGGGTTGACATCAGCCCTAGACTATTTACCAAGATATTAAAACCAGCCTTGGCAACATTAACGAAACAAAGACATATTGTCATGGCGTATCTTGATGATATCCTAATAGTAGGCAAAACCATGGAGTTGGCTAAATCAGCTGTATTAGCTACCAAACAATTGTTTGAAACCCTAGGTTTGTCATACATCCAGATAAATCTAAGTTGACGCCATCCACAACTATGGACTATCTGGGATTCACAATTAACTCAATCCACATGTCTGTAACGTTGCCAAAAGGTAAAGCAGCAGAATTGACACAGGTGTGCAACAATTTAATGGTAAGCAATCGACCAACCATCCGACAAGTGGCAAGAGTAATTGGCAAAATGGTAGCAGCATTTTCAGCTACACAATTTGGACTCCTGCACTATCAGCACCTACAAAGGGCAAAAGTACAGGCGTTGAAACGACATGCAGGTCACTTTGACAGAACCATGAAACTACCCATTGAAGCAATATCAGAATTACAATGGTGGATATACCACATTTGGCATAGTTCCAGCCCTATCATCATCAATAACCCAACGTTAATTATACAAACAGATGCCAGTGCTCAAGGCTGGGGAGCAACTAATACCATATCCAGCACAGGTGGTAGATGGACTAACCTAGACTCATCTTTACTACAAACACTGGGCATAAATTATTTGGAAATGTTGGGTGCGTTTTATGGTTTTAAAGCATATTCTAGGAATATGCACAACTTGCATGTTCATTTACAAATTGATAATATCACGGTGGTGGCCTACATTAACCTTTTGGGCGGAATAAAATCGATATCATGTGACAATTGGGTCAACAGAATCTGGTAATGGTGGGTCGATAGACATATTTGGCTATCAGCAACTTACCTACCAGGTAAGCTAAATACAGTGCCAGGTCACGCAAATTCAATGATAAACACCGAATGGATGTTAAATCCTAGAGCTTTTGCTAAAATTACAAACCAATATGGCACACCAGATATCGATCTATTTGCATCCAGACTAAATCACCACGTACCAATGTATGTCCCTTGGGAACCACAACCTGAGGCAGCAGCGATAGATGCATTCGCGCTGAACTGGGGGACCTATTTCTTCTATGCTTTCCCCCCCTTCTGCCTTAATCTGTAGGGTACAACGCAAAATACAGATGGACTCTGCTTCAGGTATTTTGATAGTACCAACTGGCCTACACAGCCATGGTTCCCAGTGGTCCTCGACATGGTCATCGAAACTCCTATGACCTTTCCCAGTAGCCCAGACCTATTGACGCACCCTGTATCAGGCATAAGTCATGCATGCCATGACAAAATTAACCTACTGGGTTGCAGATTATCAAAAGACCACTGCTGGGACTGGGGTGTCTGACAGGACCATCAACATGATGACACCGTATGTCCACCAGGAAACAATACCTATCGAGCATCAGGAAGTGGGAAAGATACTGCTCGACTACTGGGACAACGTACTCATCTGCAACCATAACCAATGTACTGGAGTTCCTGGGGGACCTTCACCATAATGAAGGATTGAGCTACAGCGCCATCAATACTGCCAGACGTGCGCTGTCAGCCTACTTAAAACAGGTGCCAGGACAACAGGCCATAGGGTCTCAACCGCTGGTGATCAAACTCATGAGGAGTATCGTCAACTCCAACCCTCTTAGACCTAGGTATACCCAAATCTGGGATGTCAGTGTGGTCCTGACATACCTAAGGGGATGGTCCCCAGCCAGGTCTCTCACCCTGGAAAAGCTAACCCTGAAAACGGTCATGCTGATGCCACTAGTCTCAGCACAAAGAGGCCAGTCCCTCCACTTACTGCGACTGGACAACATGGTTATAACACCAGACCGGGTCTCATTCACCATTCAGGAGCTGCTAAAGCAGAGCAAGCCAGGAACTTGAGTCCTAGTTATGGATTTCCGGGCATACTCACCTGACCTACGGTTGTGTGTCATGACTCACTTATTCACTTACATCAACACAACAAGAAATTCTCGAGGGAGAAAAAAAAAAAAAGCCTTATGGGTCAGCCACGAGATGGCTCAAGCAGGTACTGGGAGCTGCTGGAGTAGATACTGATGTATATACATCTCACTCCACGAGGGCAGCATCCACATCGGCGGCTAAAAGAATGAACATGGAGAAAACGTTCCAAACGTTCTACCACAAGCCGCTAGCAGAACCTGTGTTATTTGCAGAAAGAGTTTTAAAATCTGCAAATATATATAATTTAAGACCGGGGGAGCATTTTGTCTTTTGTTATTGTTTAATAGATACCATTATTGTTTACAAACAGATTATGGTTGATTACGATAACATACTTCCTCCCTTGAATGACTTCGGCAGCGAGTGAAGTATGAACTGTTACACGGTTTGAAATCACAGAGCTTTAAAATCTTCACGTAGTCACTCACGTGACTCCGAAGTAAAATAGTAAGATTAAACGATAACTTACCAGTTTGAAGTTTGAACTGTATTTTATGAGGAGTTACGATGAGGGATTACGTGCCCTCCGCTCCTACCCTCAATTATTGATCAACTGGTATCTTAGTTCTCCTTTTCTTTACTATGTTTATTTCAATTATTGTGTTTCCTGTGATTCCACACCGCTGCTTTGAAGAATGTCGCGCATGCGTGCTGGACGGGCTCTTCACGTAATCCCTCATCGTAACTCCTCATAAAATACAGATCAAACTTCAAACTCGTAAGTTCTCGTTTAATCTTACTATTCTGCTCTCGGAGAAATGTACGGCACACTCGTGAATCTCCTTGCGCCCATAAAGGGAAAAGACGTGCCATTCAATTGCATTATGAAGAAAATGGAGGAGCACTTCAACCCAAACCTCTGGATATTGCAGAAAGCTATAAATTCGGCACTAGAAAGCAGAAGCAGAATAAGACAATGAATAAGTACATTGTTTCCTTGAAAAACTTAACTTAGCACTGTAACTTTGGAACCTTTCTCAGACGCACACTATGCAACAGATTTGTTTGTGGTCTAGTGGATGAACGAAATGCCAGATTGCTACCAGAATGGAGATGGCTTCAAAGAATGCTCGCGAGTTTCGTCCACCATGGACTGCTGTGGCCATTTACAGTCACAAGGCAGTGCCTATGGCGCCAAGGGGCGCTAAACCAAAACCAAACTACGGCAGGGAGCCAAGTTCAGCCCGTTGTTATCGTTGCAACGGTAATGACTAATCCCAATTTTGTCAGTTCAAAATGGCCAAGTGCCATAAAATCTAGAAGAAAGGCCATATCGCCTCAGCAGGTCGGGCCAAGCTTAAAACAGGTAACTAACCATCGGCGGGAAACAAGCGACAACACCATAGAGGAGTTCACAACTTGGAGATGAACCCAGATGGAAATGAACTTGGGTTGTACACCATTTATGCAACCGACATCGATAAGCATACAACCAGCCAAGGTAAGGACTTTCGAACCAAACTATTGATAAATGAACAATTAATCGATATGTGTATTGACACGGCAGCAGATTGTTCGGTCACGAGCAAAGATCTGCACAAAACAAAGTTCCCACAGATACCATTGTTTGAGAGTAAGGTCAAGCTGAAAACCTACTCCGGCGAAGTTTTGGAGATATGTGGCCAAATAAACTGTAAAGTTCAGCATAATGGTCAGTCAGTAACACTGCCCATCATAGTGGCCAGATGCAGAAATAAACCAACCATCCTTTGAAAGGATTGGCTGAGTAGAAGAGAGTTAGACTGGAAGAACATTTTCAGCGTCGATTTGTCCAAATCACGTCTTGAAAAACGTCATAAGCAAACATGCAGATATTTTTGCCGACAGTTACACGGGAATAACAGGGTACTCTGCACACATTCGACAAGCAAGATGTGAAACCTGTGTATTGTCGACCAAGACCTGTACCGTATGCACTAAAGCAACAAGTGGAGGAAGAACTTGACAGGTTAGAGCGGAATGGAGTACTCGTGAAGATAGACCAGAGTAACTAGGCAACGCCAATTGTGTCCGTACCAAACTGTTCGACTATGTGGTGCCTACAAAGTCACAATCAGCCAAGCCGTTGATGACGAACAATATCCGTTACAAACCTCACAAGATCTGTACGCAGAACTTAGCAGAGCAAGAATCTTCACACATGTATCAACACACATAAGGGCTTGTATTCATATACAAAGCTGCCCTATGGTGTGAAATCCTCCCAGAATATTTTCCAGTCTGTCATGAACAAAATGTTACAAGTCATTCCGAACTGTGGGTGCAACTAGGATGACCTACTGATATTCACAGAGGGCATGGTGGAACATCTGGAAATCCTTGAGCAAGTTCTCACACGACTGAACTGCCACAATGTGAAACTGCGACAGTATAAATGTGCATTTGCGCAGTCAGAGGTGGTCTAACTCGGACTCAAAGTAGACGCCAATGGACCTCGCCCTGTGAAGGCGAACGTGGAAGCAATAGTGAATGCTCCAAAACCCAAATATGATCGTTTCAGAGCTACGATCATTCCTTGGGGTGGTGCAGTTCTATGCACGATTCCTTCCAGATTTAGCAACTGTGCTAAAGCCACTACATCATCTGCTCCAAAAAGATGTGAAATGGATGTGGGGAAAGGAACAGCAACGTGCATATGACATCTGCAACGAAAACTTGACAAGTGACAGTCCTTTTTCACCACGATACGACACGCGAGATGAAAGTTGCTTGAGATGCTTCAAGTTATGGTGTAGCTGCAGTGATGGACAGGAAAATACGATTTATTTTGCAACCCATACCATATCACCGAGTGAACGCAATTATGCACAGATAGAAAAGGAAGCACTCAAAAAATGCCATCAGGTTCTTCTCGGCAGACCATTCACCCTAGTGACTGATCACAAGCCACTACGAGTGATACTTTGTCCCAAGTCGGCTACACCTTCCATGGCGGCATCAAGGATGCAGCGCTGGGCAATTTTGCTGTGCCAGTTTAACTACAAGGTTGAGTACAGAAGCTCCAAGTGCAACGCAGTTGCAGATACGTTGTCCCGGTTGCCCCATGAGAACTCTGACGTGGGAAGTGAGAACTCAATCTACACACTGCAAGTTGTAGATGAAGACTTTCCAGTGAGTGCAACAGAAATTGCAGCAGAAACAGAGAAAGACATTGTGCTGAAGAGGGTTTATGAACAGACATTGAACGGTTAGACTGAAATCGATAATGGATTGAACTCAGTACTGAACTGAGAGCTGAAGCCTCTGCATAATCGACGCCATGAGCAGGGATGCATTGTGGGGTTACAGAGTGGTTGTACCAGAGTCTTTGAGAAACAAAATTATGAATGAAATTCATGCCGAACATCCTGGCATAGTAAGCATGAAGTCAATTGCCAGATGTTTTGTGTATTGGCCTGGTATTGGCAGTGACATCGAGTCACTGGTGAGCAAATGTAGTGTCTGCCAAAACTGCCGGAGTAAACCACCAAAAACATGTCGTGGCCAAGTAGACATTTTCAGAGAGTTCATGTAGATTTTTGTGAAAAGGGTAATGATCACTTTCTGGTACTAGTAGATTGTCATTCCAAATGGATTGAGTTAAGCATATGGGGTCAAGCACTACTAATGAGTGTACCATAGATGAGTTGAGATCAATGTTTGAATGGCATGGTTTACAGGGAGAACTTGTTTCTGATAAGGAGCCTCAGTTTCGTTCAGAACAGTTCAAGATTTCATGTAGCGGAATGGTGTAAAACACAGACTTGTTTCCCCATACCATCCAGCTTCCAACGGGGCGGCAGAAAGGTCGGTTAGAATTGTCAAAGATGCTCTCAAGAAACAGGTTTTGCTGGATAATTCAAAGCTCAGCATAAAACATCGTTTGGCTAGTTTCTTGCTGAAGTATAGAACCACACAACACACAACAACGGGTTACTCACCTGCAGAACTGTTGATGAGGAGAAGGCTAAGAATACGCCTGTCTAATTCAACCCAAGTTGGCCTTGAGAGTTGAGCAAAAACAGTTGTCAAAAACGCCATTTAGACTCCCACAAAAAGGAGAGGTACTTCAAGCCCGATGAGCAGGTTCGTGTTCTCAGTCCTCCCAACAAGTCCAGTCGAGAAAATTGGATGCTGGGAAAATAGTGGAAGTGTGGAACAAAAAGATACTTAGTTGAAGTTGGAGATAGGATAAAAAGTTTTCATGTTGATCAAATGATTCCAGCCAAAGATGCACCAAAAACTGAGCATGAAGTCCTAATCCCCGAGTTTTTATCTGAAAGGGAGTTGGAAGAGACCATTGTGGTTGAAACATAAAGTTCAGTTAGTACAGACAAAGAAACAGATTCCTCTAGTTAAATCAGGGTGCTAAAACAGAGCCAAACAAGCCTACAGTTGAGTCAATACCTAAACATGTTACACCTGTTACTGTTAGACGATCAGGCAGAATCCGTAAACCTGCAGCCAGGTTAGGTTTGTAAGTTATACAACTCACTGCACAAGTAAAACAAAAATTTGTAGATATGTAAAATAAAAATAGTATGTTTATCATTTAAGACTTCATAAATACTGGGTTAAATCAAGTATCACAACAACATAATTGTAACTGAGTACTTAAATTTAATACTTTAAAAAAGGAGATGATGTAATGTATTCATACATATTCATGTATATGTATATGAGTTGGTGTTCCATATAAGCAGGGGATGTAATAATTCTCTCTTTCGTGATCCAGGCAACCAGCGTGTAAGTTGTTGTTCATGCTGCCGTCCAGAATATAACACTGGGGAGCGCAGAAAGGGGTGGAGATGGGAAGGTGTGATTAGTGGCGGCATCCCTCAGGAGGTGACGGAAATGTCGGAGGGTAATGTGTTGGATGCGAGTCGGGGGGAGGGGGGGGGGGTGAAAAGTGAGGATCAGAGGAACTGTCTTAGTTGCGACTGGGCGAACAGAAAGCCAGAGCAGATCTACGGGACACTGAGGTGTGAGGCTCTATGAGAGAAGAGGGAAACCCTCGAATAAGGAAATCTCACCTATCAGGTTATGGGACAACCCCCACTCAAACCTCCCCCTTACCAGTTACTTTCCCCTGTGTAAACAAGCACCAGAGACAGTGTATGATTTGAACACATCTTTAATCAGCACTGGAACTTAGCAGCGTTGAGGACAATAGGTTGTCAGTACATCCTAGCTGCTCAGACTGGCAGTGCCGGGAACGACTGTTAGTATAAGTGTTATAGTGGGGTGGAGTTAGTGATGCTGGCTTATGTGTGATTGGTTCACATGCATCATCAATCTACATCCTTCCCCGAAAGATTAAGTGTGGAAAGGGCACCCATACCATGGAGTTAAACATACTCGCCATATCTGTCTGGTGGTTTACTAACGCAGCCCGAGCGCGTGCGGACCTGAAAGATGAGACGGAGAGCCTGGAGGCGAGAATGGCGCGGGAGAAGCTTGACGCGACCGAAAGGGGAAACATGCGATAGGTGAAACCCCATGGTTAGTGGAGACCGAGGGACGTGGAGGGGTGCAAGGCATGCGGGGACGGGTGGGAGACATTGCAAAAGGCGGCTGGAATTGGAGCGGCGGAGCATAGGGACCAGCAGGCGGTGGTCGGGACTCCCTCACAGCAAGCAGGTGTTGTCGACTTCTCCGGTATACCGCTCCCTCACAGTCCACAAGGTAGGATCGTGGCTCGTCAGTCGGGCTGACAACAGTGCCTAGACGGGAATGTCCAGTTGAAGTTCGTAGATGGACGACGTGGCCCGGCAGTAAAGACTTGAGTGGTCTGCTGGAACTGTCGGATGACCGTTTCTGGATGTCATGCTTCTCTTGGAGACGTTTCTGGATAGTGGCAGGCTTCAGCACCTGAGGGACCAGCTGCTGTTGTGCGATGGGGACCGGGGACCTCGTCAATCTCGACATTAGGCGTTGTGCCGGCGATCCCAAGGGTCCGTCTCTGGCAATGTTTCTGAGATTCAGGAGATCGAGATAGACGTCTGACTTTGAAATGCGCGCTCCCTCCAGCAAGTGTTTGGCGCTTCTGACAGCGCGTTCAACGAGTCCATTACTCTGTGGATACTCGGGACTGCTCGTGACGTGCTGGAAGTCCCATCGGTCTGCGAAAAGCTTGAACATGTGGCTGGTGAACAGCCGACCGTTGTCGGTTCTCAGGCTGACAGGAGCGCCATAGGCTGAGAAGTGTCTTTTCAGCTTCTTGATGACCATCTCAGATGTGAGGGAGGTCAGTTGGTCCAGTTCAAACCAGTTAGAAAAGGAGTTGACGAGAACGAGGTAGTGCTTTCCGCACCATTCGAAAATGTCCGCCGCCAGCGACGTCCAGGGCAGTGCTGGTGGAGGTTGTTGCAGAAGAGGTTGCCGCTGCTGATGAGGCGCAAGGTTGTTGCAAGTGGGGCAGGAGGCTATGCGGTCCCGGATGGCCATTCCCAGCCAGTAGAACAGGCCACGAACGCGTGCCAGTGTGGAGTCGGCTCCTGGGTGGCCGCTGTGCGCCTCATTGAAGTATTCGCCTCGTAGCGATGAGGGTATCACAACTTTGTGACCCTTAACAACAACACCATCCTGAACCAACAGTTCATCAAGGACCAAGAAGAACGGCTGCACCTCTGTGGGCGTGTCGGATTGTTTGTCTGGCCAGCCTGTTTTGATAATGGAGGAGAGGGTTTGAAGCGTATTGTCAGTGGCAGTGCGCGCGGCCAGGGCGCGCAGTTGCTTACTGGAGACGAGATCGACACCGAGGGCCGTGAAATTTTCCTGTTCATGGGGGTGTTGTTCGCAAGATGCCCGAGGTGCACGAGAGGGAGTGTCAGCGACATGCATGTCCTTAACCTTTGTGTAGGTAATAGAGAAGTCGTACCGCTGCAGCTGCATCATCATGCGCTGCAAGCGAGCTGGCCCGGCATGGATGGGCTTGTTCAGGATTGTCACCAGTGGTTGGTGGTCCGTCTCCACCGTGAATGTGTTGCCAAAGACGAAGTCGTGGAATTTGGAGCAGGTAAAGACGACAGCCAGCAGTTCCGTTTCGATTTGCGCATAGTGCTGCTCCGTGTCGGTCATGGTGCGAGAGGCATAAGCGACAGGTGCCATCGTCAGATAGTTGCAAGCAGGCTGCGCCGAGCCCGAATTTCGAGCCATTGCAGGTGATCGTCACCGGACGTTTCAAGTCGAAAAAAGTCAGGGTCGGAGCACTGGTCAGTTTGGATTTTAAAACATTAAAGGCAACCTGATGTTGCTGGAACCATGACCATGCAGTGTCATTTTTGGTCAGCTGCCGTAGTGTGGAGCTTAGTTCGCTGAGGTTCGGTATGAACTTTCCGAGATAGTTTACCATGCCCAGAAAACGTTGCAGGCCTTTCACGTCTTTGGGGCAGGCATTTCTGTGATGGCAGTAGCTTTCTTCGGATCGGGTTTGAGGCCATCAGGAGTGAAGATGTGGCCGACGTACGAGACCACTGGAACCCTGAACTTGCACTTGCCAGGATTGAGCTTGAGGTTGATCTTGCGGGCGCGCTCCAAGATGAGCCTGAGATTGTGATCGTGTTCCGCTGCGTCTTTGCCATACACGAGGATATCGTCGACAATAATGGCACAAGGTAGGTCCTCGAATAATTGCTCCATAGTTCTTTGGAAGACTTCACTGGCGGAGTTGATTCCGAATGGCATTCTCAGAAACTTATATCTGCCGAATGGGGTGGCAAATGTGGTGCGGTTTGATGACTTGTTGTCCAGCGGTATCTGCCAGAAAGAGTTCTTTGCATCGAGGACAGAAAATAGGGTCAGTACATCCTAGCTGCTCAGACTGGCAGTGCCGGGAACGAGTGTTAGTATAAGTGTTATAGTGGGGTGGAGTTAGTGATGCTGGCTTATGTGTGATTGGTTCACATGCACACCCTGCATCAGCAGGAGTGGCAACACCTGTCCCAATGCCCAATGCCATCCCCCCCCCACCTCGACTCCGTCCAAGGACCCCGAGAGTCTTTTCAGGTGCAGCAGGGGATCATTTGCACCTCCTCCAGCTTCATCAACTGTATCCGTCACCCATTCATTCTCTCCAGAGATGCTGCCTGCCCCGCTGAGTTACTCCACCTTGTTGTGCTTATCTCCCTCTCCCCTGGCATAAATCTGAACAAGTTTCGACCCGAAACGTCACCCATTCCTTCTCTCCAGAGATGCTGCCTGTCCTGCTGAGTTACTCCAGCATTTTATTATTAATTGTCTACTGTATATCGTGTTGTTACTTGCGAACAAAGCAACAAGGCGAATTCCTTGTATGTATTCATACTTGGCTAATAAAGTGTATTCAATTCAATACATTTTGTGTCTATCTCCGGGGGTGCAACGGGCGAGTCTCAGCCGGGAGAACAGTCTTGCTGATCGCCATCCCTCTTTAGCCGGCAGATTCCCTGGGACCTGCGGTACTCCCCTGCTGCTCATTGTCACTACTTTTTTTTGTGGTTTTGGAAGGAATTCTGTCCCTGATTTATGGATTGGTCTTTATAACATATATATTTTTTTTAATTCTGATTATATGTTTCCTATAAATCTCTGTAAGGTGTCCTTGAGACCTCGGTATAAGGCGCCCGTAAATAAAATCCATTATTATTATTATTACCTGCTCCCGCCTTGTTGCTCCGAAGTTTACTGCAGCCGTTAGGTCGCCAAGTGTGAAACCCGGCAGACGGATGTGTTGCACTTGAAATGAACTTGTGAAGGCACCGGATATATTCCGCAACGAGTCAACGTGATCTGCTGGCCCTTCAACGGTGAAGGAATGTGACATTCAGTTCATCGCATTGACGGGATTGGGAAATTAATGGGATCTGGGGATTGGAGAAAATAAACATCCGGGTGTGGCTGAATCCTCGGCTGCAGCTCAGTCGGTGCCCGCTGCTTTTAGATTGAGCAAGATAAACCGAACATTCAGCAACAGGGCTGCTGGAATAGGGTAATTCTGATACTTTAAAAGACGTTCATTGCTAAAATATCTGGAACGCTGTATAGGTGGGTTGCACGTAAGGTCATAGGGTCAAAGGGCGTGACGCACGGAGCAGCTCAATCCATGTGGAATACATGGCAGCTTCCGGCATATACTGTTAATGCGCGAAACGCGTACTTTCTTACCCGTTAAAAACCGCCGAAATTGTCTTTTTTATGCGTTGTAAATAATTGTGGAGATCGTGGTAAGCGTGGGAGACATTTATCCTACTTCAGAATTCCAAAAGTGAGGAGAAATTATGGTAGAGAGAAGCGAGAGCTGAAGGCACAACAACAGATTAAGTGGTTGGCGGATATTGGGCGTGCAGATATCAAGAGTGAAAATATTGGGAATTATCGCGTTTGCTCACTGCATTTCATCAACAGTAAGGCATTATTTGTGTTTTCTTTATTCCCTTGGTATCTAAAAAGTTTCAGAAGTGATAAATCTACCATAATTTCTCCTCACATTTGCAATTCTGATGTAGGATAAATGTCTCTCACGCTTACCCCGATTTCCATAATTATTTACAGCGCATAAAATGCGCTTTTTACGGGCCCACAACGCTGGAAACAATGGTAAGTGCTTACCTGCAGTTCAACCCGTGTACTCCTGTTGGCGTTGCGTGGCAACAGTACGGGTCACGGGTCGTGACTCGACTGCCGTGCAACCTCCCTATCCGACCGGGACAGACAGCACAGTCATAACAATCGGATGGGGTAGAGAATAAGAAATAAAGAAAGTAAGATGGAGAAAAAATGGAAGATAGAAGTGGGTACGTGAGGAAAGAAAGCAAAGCCTGCAAACGGTGTGAGGTAAGTGATGAAAACAACGAAATTAGCAAAAAGGAGCACACACTCTAAGAATGTTTCTGTCAGAGCAGAGTGGCGCAGCGGAAGCGTGCTGGGCCCATAACCCAGAGGTCGATGGATCGAAACCATCCTCTGCTATTCTATCAATGGATACTTTTGAGAAAATACCATCCGTTCACACGCGTGCACAACGTATATTTCGTTTCATTCGGGGAAATCCCAATTTAAACAAAAGGCTTTGCCTCATTGCATCATTTTATGAGTTTTATTTGAGAATCCGAGGGTGACACCATGGTCCCCGTTGTGTTCGGCCGTTGACCAATTAATTCATAATATTCTCTGCTGCATGAAGCTGTGTACTGGTCATAAGTGATAGGAGTAGAGTTAGGCCACTCGGCCCATCAAGTCCACTCCTCCATTCAAGCGCGGCTGATCTATATCTCCCTCCTAACCCCATTCTCCTGCTTCTCCTCATAATATCTCCCCATGGTATAGAACAGGAAATGGTGGAGCCAATGGTTCAGCTCCCGTGTTCTTCATTGCAACATTGATACAGAGATAAAAACGTTCATGTTCAGTAGCAGAGAGAGTGGGGGAGCGGGGAATGGGTAGAACAAGGGGGGTATTTCTGATAATCACTGAAGGGTAGTAGTCAAAGGAACAGGTGGTGAGAAATGGGATGCGCGTATACGGGCAATATCTGGTCGGCATGGAAATAGTGCGACGAAGGGTTTTTGTTCTGGAAGAAGTCCATGTCGGAGTGAAGGGAGAGTGAGGAGAGATAGTCCACGGGGAAATAGACAGGTAGCTGACGGCACTGTATGTAAGAAGGAACTGCAGATGCTGGTTTAAACCGAAGATAGACACAAAAAGCTGCAGTCTCTCAGTGGGACAAGCAGTATCTCTGGAGAGAAGGAATGGGTGACGCTTCGGGTCGATAAAATTCTTCCGACTGAGCCATTCAGTCACCCATTCCTTCTCTCCAGAGATGCTGCCTGTCCCGCTGAGTTACTCCAGCTTTTTGTGTCTATCTCCGGCACTCGGTGTAAACCAGACAGAAGGCAGGCCACACTATTCCATCGGCGAGTGGGGAACGGAACTGTCTCCATTGCAGTGTGACTCTGTGACTAAAACAATGCACTTGAAATGAACTTGTGAAGGCACCGGATATATTCCGCAACGAGTCAACGTAATCTGCTGGCCCTTCAACGGTGAAGGAATGTGACATTCAGTTCATCGCATTGACGGGATTGGGAAATTAATGGGATCTGGGGATTGGAGAAAATAAACATCCGGGTGTGGGTGAATCCTCGGCTGCAGCTCAGTCGGTGCCCGCTGCTTTTAGATTGAGCAAGATAAACCGAACATTCAGCAACAGGGCTGCTGGAATAGGGTAATTCAGATACTTTAAAAGACGTTCATTGCTAAAATATCTGGAACGCTGTATAGGTGGGTTGCACGTAGGGTCATATGGTCAAAGGGCGTGACGCACGGAGCAGCTCAATCCATGTGGAGTACATGGCAGCCTCCGGCATATTCTGTTAATACACGAAACGCGTACTTTCTTACCCGTTAAAAACCGCCGAAATTGTCTTTTTTATGCGTTGTAAATAATTGTGGAGATCGTGGTAAGCGTGGGAGACATTTATCCTACTTCAGAATTCCAAAAGTGAGGAGAAATTATGGTAGAGAGAAGCGAGAGCTGAAGGGACAACAACAGATTAAGCGGTTGGCGGATATTGGGCGTGCAGATATCAAGAGTGAAAATATTGGGTATTATCGCGTTTGCTCACTGCATTTCATCAACAGTAAGGCATTATTTGTGTTTTCTTTATTCCCTTGGTATCTAAAAAGTTTCAGAAGTGATAACTCTACCATAATTTCTCCTCACATTTGCAATTCTGATGTAGGATAAATGTCTCTCACGCTTACCCCGATTTCCATAATTATTTACAGCGCATAAAATGCGCTTTTTACGGGCCCGCAACGCTGGAAACAATGGTAAGTGCTTACCTGCAGTTCAACCCGTGTACTCCTGTTGGCGTTGCGTGGCAACAGTACGGGTCACGGGTCGTGACCCGACTGCCGTGCAACCTCCATATCCGACCGGGACAGACAGCACAGTCATAACAATCGGATGGGGTAGAGAATAAGAAATAAAGAGAGTAAGATGGAGAAAAAAATGGAAGATAGAAGTGGGTACGTGAGGAAAGAAAGCAAAGCCTGCAAACGGTGTGAGGTAAGTGATGAAAACAACGAAATTAGCAAAAAGGAGCACACACGCTAAGAATGTTTCTGTCAGAGCAGAGTGGCGCAGCGGAAGCGTGCTGGGCCCATAACCCAGAGGTCGATGGATCGAAACCATCCTCTGCTATTCTATCAATGGATACTTTTGAGAAAATACCATCCGTTCACACGCGTGCACAACGTATATTTCGTTTCATTCGTGGAAATCCCTATTTAAACAAAAGGCTTTACCTCATTGCATCATTTTATGAATTTTATTTGAGAATCCGAGGGTGACACCATGGTCCCCGTTGTGTTCGGCCGTTGACCAATTAATTCATAATATTCTCTGCTGCATGAAGCTGTGTACTGGTCACAAGTGATAGGAGTAGAGTTAGGCCATTCGGCCCATCAAGTCCACTCCTCCATTCAAGCGCGGCTGATCTATATCTCCCTCCTAACCCCATTCTCCTGCTTCTCCTCATAATATCTCCCCATGGTATAGAACAGGAAATGGTGGAGCCAATGGTTCAGCTCCCGTGTTCTTCATTGCAACTTTGATACAGAGATAAAAACGTTCATGTTCAGTAGCAGAGAGAGTGGGGGAGCGGGGAATGGGTAGAACAAGGGGGATATTTCTGATAATCACTGAAGGGTAGTAGTCAAAGGAACAGGTGGTGAGAAATGGGATGCGCGTAGACGGGCAATATCTGGTCGCATGGAAATAGTGCGACGAAGGGTTTTTGTTCTGGAAGAAGTGCATGTCGGAGTGAAGGGAGAGCGAGGAGAAAGAGTCCACGGGGAAATAGACAGGGAGCTGACGGCACTGTATGTAAGAAGGAACTGCAGCTGCTGGTTTAAACCGAAGATAGACACAAAAAGCTGCAGTAACTCAGTGGGACAAGCAGTATCTCTGGAGAGAAGGAATGGGTGACGCTTCGGGTCGATAAAATTCTTCCGACTTAGCCATTCAGTCACCCACTCCCTCTCTCCAGAGATGCTGCCTGTCCCGCTGAGTTACTCCAGCTTTTTGTGTCTATCTCCGGCACTCGGTGTAAACCAGACAGAAGGCAGGCCACACTATTCCATCGGCGAGTGGGGAACGGAACTGTCTCCATTGCAGTGTGACTCTGTGACTCGAGCACAGTCCCGCTGCTGCTTGTGACGGCAAATACAGAATACGACTCGCAGTTCCGGTTACATGCGTTAAGAAAATGAAAGCGCCCCTTTATTAAAGAATTCAACATGAGCATGTACTTGAATAAGTGACTGGATCGCGGAAGAAGCACACGTCAAAGAGCGGGAATTGAATGTCTGGACGCTGTAGGTTCATGGTCAAAGAAAGTCTAAGGCTATTAACATGGAATTCTGCAACCTTATGAAACTAACCGACAAACAACACTTTACCCCACTTTCCTCTTCGAATCGCCCCCATTTCCCCTTCTCTCCCTCCCCTTCCACCTACATACATTATACTGCGTCACAATATATGTAATACGGCGCTTCCTCGTTAGTATAGTGGTTAGTATCCCCGCCTGTCACGCGGGAGACCGGGGTTCAATTCCCCGACGGGGAGAAGGTTTTCTTCGTTCTAAATTTAATTAGAATTCCAAGTTGTATTTTGCACATTTTGATTTATAAATGGTGACAGCAACAAATATTTTTTGCTGAATTGATCGGTTTATTGAATATTCCGAATTAATAGAAGACATAAATACAGGAGCTCAGAAACAGGCCCTTCGGCCCACAGTATCAGTGTCTAACATAATGCTAAATTAATCTAATCCACTCTGAAGAAGGGTGTCAACCCGAAACGTCACACATTCCGTCTCTCCAGAGATGCTACCTGTCCTGCCGACTTACTGCAGCTTTTTGCCTATTATCTATAATGTAATCTACTTGCCTACCTGTGATCTCTACCCCCCCCCCATTCCCATTTTATGCATTGCATATTTGAAATATTGTTAAATGCCACTATCCTATCTGCTTCCACCACCGCTCCCAGCAGCGCATTCCAGGAACCCACCTCTCTCCATCCCATCTCCTTTAAACTTTACCACTCTCACGTTAAAGATATGGCCTCAAGTGATTGACATTTCCACCCTGGGATAAAGATTCTCAGTGTCTACCCTATCTATATCTCTCATAACTTTATGTACCTCTGCCCTCAATTTCTGATGAACCAGAGAAAACAATTCCAGTTTGTCAAGCCTCACTTTGGAGCTATTGGCCCCCTATTCCAGGCATGGCAGACAGGTTTTCCATTCTGTTAAACCTCTTCTACACCCTCTCCAAAGCCTCCGCACCCTTCCTGTAATAGGGAGAACAGAGTTGAATGCAAGACTCCAAATGCAGCTTGACAAAAGTCAGAGAGAGCTGCATCGTGACGTAGAAACATAGACACATAGAAAATAGGTGCAGGAGTAGGCCATTCGGTCCTTCGAGCCTGCACCGCCATTCAATATGATCATGACTGATCATCCAACTCAGTATCCTGTACCTGCCTTCTCTCCATACCCCCTGATCCCTTTAGCCACAAGGGCCACATCTAACTCCCTCTTAAATATAGCCAATGAACTGGCCTCAACTACCTTCTGTGGCAGAGAGTTCCAGACATCCTGGCTTGGAGAACCGTGAGTCCCCTCTGACCCTGATACACTGGTGGGAAGTAACCAAGGAGATGAAACATCTAGAGCAAGGGTTCCCAACCTGGGGTAAATTTACCCCCGGGTGTAAATTTGTTGAATCTGGAACTTAAAATAATAATGTTAAAAACAGTATTTTAAAATTTCCACTTTGTCGGTTGCTTTATTATGGTAGAAGTGTAAACTCAACCTTTGGTGGACACGAGGCATCGAGGTGATTGTTTGGAGTGCAATTGGAGATCTGAACCCGCCCGGGCCCACTGCGCACGCGCGGAGAGAACGCGTCATTTTGTGTCGCTACTGCGTCACCGGCTTCCCCTGCCGGAACCAGAATTTCGGGTAATTTCCGTCAAAGTATAAATGCTGATAGCGCTCCAATTTTATTTTTACCGAGATTTACTCTGGGAAAAAAACACTTTGGCTGGAGGCCCCCTCGATTTTGAGGCCCTAGGCTTCAACCAATGAGGCCTGTAGGTAAATCCGGCCCTGCCGAGGGCCCCCTTGATCTCGAGGCCCTAAACGTAAGCCCTGGCGCCCGCGCAGTTGGGGGAAGCCGGTGACGCAGTAGCGACGCAAATTGGCGCTGTCTCTCCGCGCGTGCGCTGTGGGTCCAGGCGGGATCAGATCAGATCGATTTTCACTCCACACCAAAGATACTAGAGGAGCCTTTGCTCCACACAATCAGAGATCTCCTCGATGCCTCGTGTCTACTCTGGGTAAGTAGTGGAATATTGTGTTGCGGGAGGGGGAGACTGTTTTTTATCCTGGGTGGCAAACTCCGTTTCTCCGGCCGTGGGGGGGGGGGAGGGGGGGTAGGTAGTGGCGCTGCGGTGCCTGTCCATCACCTGGCGTCCGGGGAGCGGTTCCGCTGCCGGCGGCCGGCCCGGGGAGATCGTTCTCCCGTTGCCGGGCGGGATCCGGAACGACTGAATCTGAACCCGTCGGGCCATCGCCTCCCCGGCCGCCCCCCCCCCGCTGGGCCCACGCCACCTTCTGCCCACGCCACCGTTTTCCCGTCGCCTGGCGGGAGTGGGAACGTCTGGCAGCGGCCGTAACCTCGACACCAGACGCCGCGCCGGCCTGGCCTTCACCTTCCCCCCCGCCGCGGACTGTCGCCTCTCCCCCCCGCCGCGGGCCCTCCAACTCTGCGTGAGAGGGAGAAGGGAGACAGAGGGGGGATGTGAGAGGGGGAGGGAGAGAGAGGGGGAGGGAGAGAGCGGGGAAGGAGGTGAGAGAGATGGGGGAGGGAGAGAGTGGTGGAGGGGAGAGGGAAAGGGGGATTGTCTTTAGTGAGATTCCAAAAATTAAGGTAGGTTTTAGAGCTATTATATTTTCTTCTCCATATGAGTAATATTAAACAATATCAAATAATATCGAACAATTGGAACTGCTTTCTTTTCCTTGATAATAATGCTGAAAAATATGAATTCCATAGTTTGTGACATAAATATACATTTTATTGGGATCGTGATTACAGTTGTAACATTTCCATTTCGTGATCGGGGGGGGGGGGGGCAAAATGCATCAAGCCGATAGCCTAATCGTTAAAGAGATAAAAGGTAGCATAATCGATAAAGAGCTGAGAAGAGAAATCAGAGCTGCCAAGGAAAGGTACTCTGAGAAGTTGAGTAGCAAGTTCTCAGCTAGTGACTTCTTCAGTTTGGAAGGGCATGCAATAAATCACCAGCTATAAGAGGAAAGCCCCTTGCTCTTTGGACAATCGTCAGCTGACCAACGACCTGAATGAGTTTTACTGGAGGTTTGAAAATCAGAAATGTAACTCTGGTATCCCCTCCCCCCTCCCCAATCAACACAGCCATACCCCAGTCTACAAAGAATGGACCCTGCACCCTTTCCTTCCCATTCACAACTTCACACA
This sequence comes from Malacoraja senta, assembly GCA_038087875.1. Taxonomy (NCBI): domain Eukaryota; kingdom Metazoa; phylum Chordata; class Chondrichthyes; order Rajiformes; family Rajidae; genus Malacoraja; species Malacoraja senta. The sequence continues at coordinate 1,619,788 of CM075990.1, read as the reverse complement.
TACTTAAGGCAAGACTCCAGTATGAAAAGACTGGACCATTTCCCAGCCCAACCAAAACTTCACACCCACTCACAGCCTGACCTCAGTCTGCATAAACTGAGCCCTTCTACGCCAACCCCACTCCAATCACCACATCACACCCAATTCCTCACTCCTTGCTGAACAACATCACTTCATCAACAATAAAAATAGAAGAGATGAAGAGACCTTTCAGAAGTCAGAAAAGCCGGAAATCTCTCAGACATTTTAACCAGTGACTGCAAACATGTACTGTCCCTGCCTGCTTCCAAGTCTCCACTATTGTGTCCGTACCCAAAAAGGCAAGGATTACTTGTCTTAATGACTACAGGCCTGTCGCACTGACCTCTGTCGTCATGAAGACCCTTGAAAGGCTTGTGCTGGCCAAGCTTAAAAATATCACAACCCCCCTCTGCAGTTTGCATATCGGGCCAATAGATCCGTGCATGACGCAGTCAATTTGGGCATGCACTTCATCCTCCAGCACCTAGACCGCCAGGGGACCTATGCGAGGATTTTGTTTGTTGATTTTAGCTCTGCATTCAACACCATTGTGCCAGAGCTACTACGCTCCAAACATTCCGAGTTGACTGTGCCTGAACCCCTCTTCCGGTGGATCACCATCTTCCTGACAGACAGGAAGCAGCATGTTAGGCTGGGAAAGCACATCTTGGACCCGCAAACGCTCAGCATAGGAGCACCGCAAGGCTGCATTCTCTTCCATCTCCTCTACTCTCTCTACACCAATGACTGCACCTCCACTGACTCCTCTGTCAAGCTTCTCAAGTTTGCGGATGACACAACCCTGATTGGACTGATCTAGGATGGGGAGGAATTAGCCTACAGATAGGAAGTGTCACAGCTGGCGTCCTGGTGCCATCACAACTGTAAAGACTTGTCAAACACGTAGTGTCTTCACTCTTAGTTTATTGCATACATTGTAGTCGTATACACACATATTGCCCTAGCTGTTCGTGGTCCGTTATCGGAGCTAGAGAGAGCGAGCTAGGGGTGGGAAAGTTACAATTATACTGAAGATAATGTGGAGTGGTTAGTAGTGGTGAGGTCATTATGTTAAAGGAACATGCACGGCTCTACATCCTTCCCCTTGAAAAGGGAAACATTACAATGATGACAGTGAGACCACGACTCATACGCTAGACACAAATCCGCGCGTACATCGTCAGGAAAAAACTTGAAACATTCAAGCAAACTCCCCGTAACGTTCAGGCGGCTTGACCAGACGCCCGGAGCGGGTACGCAGCCCGCCTTCCCCCCCCCCTCCGAAGGAAGAGCAGGTACAGGAGCAGGAGTGGCGATAGGGGATCCGAGAGGAGAATGAGCAGGAGAGGGAGGACGAGGAGACCGGGGAGGAGAAACGGGCACCGCAACGGGCACGCGAGCGGGAGAGGTTTGATGGGGGGGGGGCAGGAGGAGCAGTGGGAGAACAGGGCACCAAGGGTCGCGAGGGCAGAGTCCTGGGCATGGGAGGAGCGGTAGGCAAAGAGGTGGCAACCGGGGGAGCAAAAGGGGCTGCGGGAGGCGGAGCGGGCTCGTTGACCGGCAGCAAATGCTGGCGGGACCGGCGGTAGATGGTGCCCTCGTAGTCAACTAGGTAAGAGCGTGGAGAGTCTGCAAAGTCGATGACAACAGCCAGTCGGTTGTGTCCGGAGGGGGACTGCATCCAGACGACCTGGCCCTTGAAGAGGGGCTGAAGGGGACGGCATGATTTGTCGTGGGAGCGCTTCTGGATGACCTGTTTCTGGGTAATGCGCTCCTGGACAGCAGCAGGGCTGCGGACTGCGGGCTGTAGGGACCGCTGGGAGACAGAGATAGGAGGGCGTGTGGTGCAGGACATGAGCCGCTGAGCGGGCGAGCCCATGGCATGGTCGCGACAAATATATCGGAGATTCAGTAGAGCCAGATAAAAATCCGAATGCGATAGTCTGCAATGTTCCAGCAGCTGCTTGGCACTGCGGACGGCGCGCTCAGCAAGGCCGTTGCTCTGCGGGTATTCAGGGCTGCTGGTGATGTGGCGAAAGTTGTAGGCGGCTGCGAAGGCGCGGAACTCAGCACTCGAGAACTGGCCCCCGTTGTCAGACCGCACAGTCACAGGAATGCCAAAGGTCCCAAAGTGGCGTTTCAGCTTCCCGATGACCGCAGCAGAAGTGAGGGAGTGCAGACGCTCAATCTCGAACCAGCTGGTGTAGGAGTCGACAAGGACCAGGAAATGTTTGCCACGCCACTCAAATATGTCCGTAGCGACCGCCATCCACGCCAGGGCGGGGGCAGGCTGTTGCAGCAATGGCTGACGTTGCTGGTGGGGAGAGAGGGTATTGCAGTTTGAGCAGGCAGAGACCCTCACCCGGATGTCCTGTGCCATGCCGGGCCAATAAAATTGGCTCTGGGCCTGGGACAGGGTGGCATCGGCTCCGGGATGGCCGCTGTGGGCAGTTTGGAAATAGTGGTCCCGCAGTGCAGCAGGCACCACAACCTTGTGGCCCTTCACCACCACGCCGTCCTGCAGCACAAGTTCATCCCGGACTAGGAAGTAGGGCGCAGCACCAGCCGGCAAGGGTGAGCGACGGTCAGGCCAGCCACGACGGATGACGTCTACAAGCTGTTGCAGGGCAGGATCATTGGCAGTGTGGTGAATCAGGGACTGCATCTGCTGGGAAGGCATAAAGTTGACGTTTAGCACCATCAGGTCGGATGACTCGTACGGGTGGCGGTCAGTAGAAGCCAGCGGTGCGCGGGACAGCGTGTCGGCCACAAACATGTCCTTGCCCTTTCGGTACACGATTTGAAACGTGAAGCGTTGGAGCTGCAGCATCATACGCTGCAAACGGGAAGAAGCCACGTGGATCGGTTTGTTCAAGATCGTGACCAGCGGCTGGTGGTCGGTTTCAATAGTGAATGTGTTACCCAGAATGTAGTCCTTGAACTTCGAGCAGGCAAACACCACGGCGAGGAGCTCCTTCTCGATCTGAGCGTAGCGTTGCTCGGTAGGAGTCATAGTGCGGGAGGCGTAGGAGACAGGTAGTTGCAGGCGGTCGTAGATTTGCAGGCAGGCGGCACCGAGACCGAAACTTGAGGCATCGCAGGTAAGGACGATGGGGCGCTTTAAGTCGAAGAACTTGAGAGTGGGGGTGCGAACCAGCCGGGATTTTAAGTCATCGAAGGCTGCCTGATGCAGCGGGTACCAAACCCAGGCAGTGTCCTTCTTGGTCAGTTCCTTCAGGGGCGCACTCAGCTCGCTGAGGTCGGGAATGAATTTCCCCAGGTAGTTCACCATGCCCAAGAAGCGCTGCAGGCTGGGCACGTTGACTGGAGCTGGCATCCCAGAGACCGTAGCTGTCTTCTGTGGGTCTGGTTTTAGACCCTCAGCCGTAAAAACGTGGCCCACGTAGGTGACCTCCGGGACGCGGAAGCGGCACTTCTTGGGGTTCAGTTTGAGGTTGATCTCACGAGCCTGATCCAGGACTTGGCGGAGGTGGAGGTCATGCTCAGCGACGTCTCTCCCGTACACCAAGATGTCATCGACGATGATAGCACATGGCAGATGGGCAAATAGCTGCTCCATGGTGCGCTGGAAAACCTCGCTGGCAGAATTGATCCCGAAAGGCATGCGGAGGAAACGGAACCTGCCGAAAGGTGTACCAAACGTGGTCAGGAAGGATGAACGTTCATCCAGCGGAATCTGCCAGAAAGAGCTCTTAGCATCGAGGACAGAGAATACAGTGGCTGGGCCAACCTTTGCAGCGACATCCTCCACCGTTCGCATGGGGTAGTGCGGGCGTTTGATGGCAAGGTTTAGGTCCTTGGGGTTTATGCAGATCCGGATCTCACTCTTGTCCTTCTTGGAAGCAACGACCATGGTGGAGACCCACCGGGTGGCATCACTCACCTCCTTGATGATGCCCACGGCCACCATCTGGCGCAGAGTCGACTCCACCCTGTCCTTCATAGCAAATGAGACGCGGTGAGCCGGGCGGACTACCGCATGGACCTCCGGGTCCACCTCGATTTTGTACTTGCAGGGTAGTTTGCCCAATACACCGTCAAAACGGTCGGGGTACTCGCACATGGGATCCATGGGGGTCTGCACCAGGTGGATATCGCGGTGGAAGGAAACCAAACCGAGGTCCTGGCACGCACTGGCGCCCAACAGAGTAACATTCTCAGATTCCAGCAGGAGGAAAGAGAGGGGCCGAGAGGCATTCAGAACTGTGCAGATAAGGGTTGCCTTGCCGACCGGAAATAGCATGCTCCCCCCATATGCGTGGAGGCGGGAGTCGTCAGCAGTAATATTCTCACCAGATCTTATCTGCTGAAAGAGGCTTAACGACATAACCTTTGCAAACGCCCCCGTGTCGACCTTGGCAGAAAAGGTCTTTCCATTCAAAGTAACTCCAACTGATGGATCAGCTATCAAAGCATGTGCACCCAAGACTGAAAAAACACGCGATTCATCATGGGTGGAGCTGTTATCAGAATCAGGGAGTTCGTCTGAAAGGTATTCGGAGCCATAAACACTATCAGTAGCAGTCAGGTTGTGTAGACTCCTTCTCGGAGCAGGGACAGGCTGGCCCCTGGAAAGGCACACCGCGGAGAAATGATTAAGCTTCTTACAGAAATTACAAGTCTTACCCAGCGCAGGGCAAACATTAAATTGATGACTGACAAAGTTGCAGTTTGGGCATCGACAAGGGTTAGCCCTCGCGGGCGCGGGAGTGCTACGCTGGAGTGGCGGGCCATCGCGGCGCGGGCGTTCAGCAGTACCGGCATAGTGAATGTCCTGGGCCTCAGGGGGGAGATACGGAGTCGACAGCAGCAGCCATGCGAGAGGCATGCAAAGCTTCGTTTAAAGTGAGGTCCGGGTTTCTCAGAAGCTCTGCCAGTAGCTTCACGTCCTGCAGACCGTGAACCAGGACATCTCTGACCATTTGGTCGGGGGTCAACGTGTCCAGGCGGCAACGCCGAGCCAGGTGACGCAACAATGTAACGAAGGTGTCGATGTGCTCCCCGGGTTTCTGGCGCCTGCTGAAAAACTTGAACCGCTCCATAATGCAATTGGTGGGAATGTCACACAGCGCGGCAAATTTATTCGTGAGACATATCGGGTCCTCTGCATGCTCACCATCGGCGTACTCGAAAGATTCAAAACGTTCCATGGCCTCCGGGCCAGCCAGGTTGAGGAGCAGATGCGCTGTAACCGCAGGGGTAGCATTAGGATGAGCGATGGCGACATAGTGCTGGAAGTCGCGCCGGAAGACAGTCCACCGGTGAACGATGTCGGAGTCAAACACCAGAACGCCAGGCTTACGACACGAGCTGGCCATAGTACATAAAGGGTTTGAAAGGAAAATAAACACTTGGAGAAAACAAAACAAACCCGATAGACAGGAGACGCAGGGTTCAACTTTGTGACACCATGTAAAGACTTGTCAAACACGTAGTGTCTTCACTCTTAGTTTATTGCATACATTGTAGTCGTATACACACATATTGCCCTAGCTGTTCGTGGTCCGTTACCGGAGCTAGAGAGAGCGAGCTAGGGGTGGGAAGGTTACAATTATACTGAAGATAATGGGGAGTGGTTAGTAGTGGTGAGGTCATTATGTTAAAGGAACATGCACGGCTCTACAACAACAACCTGGAGCACAATGCTCTTAAGACAGTGGAATTGATTGTAGACTTTAGGAGTCACATCTGTGGAGTCTTTTAAGTTCCTGGGAACCATCATCTCCAAGGACCTTAAGTTGGGGGCTACCATCAACTCCACAATCAAAAAAGCACAACAGAGGATGTACTTCCTACGGCAGCTGAGGAAGCACAACCTGCACATCGTGTCAGGCTGCATCTCTGGAGAACATGGATAGAGTCATAGAGTGACACAGTGTGGAAACAGGCCCTTTGGCCCAACTTGCCCCCACCTGCTAACAATGTCCCAGCTACACTAGTCCCACTTGCCTGCGTTTGGTCCATATCCCTCCAAACCTGTCCTATCCATGTACCTGCCTTACTGTTTCTTAAACGATGGGATAGTCTCAACCTCAACTACCTCCTCTGGCAGCTCGTTCCTTACACCCACCACCTTTTGTGTGAAAAAGTTACCCCTCGGATTCCTATTAAATCTTTTCCCCTTCACCTTGAACCTATGTTCTCTGGTCCTCGATTCCCTTACTCTGGGCAAAAGACTGCATCTACCCGATCTATTCCTCTAATGATTTTGTACACCTCTATAAGATTTCCCCTCATCCTCCTGCGCACCATGGGATAGAGTCCCAACCTCCTCAACCTCTCCCTATAGCTCAACCCTCTAGTCCTGGCAACATCCTCATAAATCTTCTCTGTCCTCTTTCCAGTTTGACATCTTTCCTATAACATGGTGCCCAGAACTGAACACAATATTCTAAATCCGGTCTCACGAACGTCTTATACAACTGCAACATGACCTCCCAACTTCTTTACTCAATACTCTGACTGATGAAAGCCAAAGTGGCAAAATATTTTTTGACCACCTGATGTACCTGCGACTCGACCTTCAAGGAACCATGCAACCATTCCTCTGCCCACCTGGCTAATTGATCCAGATCCTGCTGCAATCTTTCACAACCATCTTCACGAACTGCTAAACCACTCACTTCTGTATCATCGGCAAACTTGTTAATCTTGCCCTGTTCTGTGATGTTTCACAGAGTGCTGGAGTAACTCAGCGGGTCAGGCTGAGTATAGAAGTTTGGAGGTCATGTTGCAGTTGCATAAGAAGTTGGTGAGGCCGCATTCAGAGTATTGCATTCAGTTCTGGGCACCATGTTATAGGAAATATCTCATCAAACTGGAAAGGGTACAGTGACGATTTACGAGGATGTTTCCAGGACTAGAGGGCCAGAGCTATAGGGAGAGGTTGAGTAGGCTGGGACTCTATTTCATGGAGCACAGGAGGATGAGGGATGATCTAATAGAGGTGTATAAAATCATGATTTGAATAGATCAAGTTGAGTCTGTTGCCCAGAATAGGTGAATCGAGGAGCATAGGACATAAGTTTAAGGTGAAGGGGAAAGGGTTTAATAGGAAACTGAGGGGTATATTTTCACACAAAGGGTGGTAGGTGTATGGAACAAACTGCCACAGGAGGTAGTTGAGACAGGGACTATCGCAACATTTAAGAAACAGTTAGACGGGTACATGGAAAGGACAGATTTGGAGGGATATGGATCAAACGTGGCCAGGCGGGACTAGTGTAGATGGGACCTGCTGGGCCGAAGGGCATGTTTCCACACTGTCACTCTATGACTCTATCTATCTTTCCCTCTCAAACCCTTTCTCCTGCCTTCTCCCCATTACCTCTGACACCCGTATCAATCAAGAATCTATCAATCTCCTCTTCAAAAATGTCCATTGATTTGGCCTCCACAGCTGTCTGGCAATGAATTCCACAGTTCACCACCCTCTGACTTAAGAAATTCCTGCTCATCTCCTTCCTAAAGGAATGTCTTTTAATTTTGAGGCTGTGGCCACTGGTCCTAGACTCGCCCACTAGTGGAAACATCCTCTCCACATCCACTCCATCCAGGCTTTTACCAGGGTGGGACAGACAGCAACAGCTTCACACCATGTCCCAAAGCTCGTGTACTGCCCTGCATCACCCAAGGCAGCAGAGACGTTATAGGAGAGGGCAATCAGCGTCACAAAGTAGCTCACGATGGTTTGGGTAACATTCAGGAATGTCTATGCATGTCACATCATGCATATTACTGAAGAAGGGTCATGACCCGAAATATAATCTAGACCCTTTCTCCAGAGATGCTGCCTGACCCACTGAGTTACTCCAGCACTCTGTGACACGTCACTTATCCATGTTCTCCAGAGATGCTGCCTGTCCCGCCGAGTTACTCCAGCACTCTGTGAAACGTCACCTATCCATGTTCTTCACAGATGCTGCCTGACCCGCTGAGTTACTCCAGCACTTTGTGTCTATTTTCCCTTCACCCATCTGCCCAAGCACACCCTTTCCCCCTGCTTTCCTATGTTCCTTTCCACCCATAAACCTCTCTCTGCCTTTACATTTCACTCCTCTTTCAAATCTGCTCTACTTATCTACATGCATTTTTCTTCTTAACTTTTTAGTCATAGGGTGATGCAGTATGGAAACAGGCCCTTCAGCACAACTTGCCCGCACCGACCAACATGTCCCATCTACACTGGTCCCGCTCACACGCGTTACATTTGGACACGTCCTATGCATGTACGTGTCCAAATGTCTCTTAAACACTAGGATAGTCCCAGCCTTAACTACATCCTCTGGCAGCTCGTTCCATACACCCACCATCCTTTGTGTGAAAAAGCTTCCTCTCAGATTCCTGTTACTTTCTGAAATATTGGTCATAAATTTGGTGCAAATAGCGCCTGAATAAGGCTCAGAATGCATCAGAGAGCATCTAAAACCCGTGGCATCTGGACCCTGGCATCGAGGGACTTCTCGCTTCGCGCTTGTGATGCGCGCAGCGCGCACATTATTTCACATTAATTTTTTTGTATTCCTGTCATGCCACCCCCCTTTTTGAAAAGCTTCGTACGGGCCTGTAATTGCTGTCATCTCTCTCAGCACCCCGGCTTTCAAATATCTATCTGTCACGTTCACCAGGACCCCTTCTACATCCGCTGATTCCTTCCCAGCGCGCTATCGCCAGCACCCATAAGTATGATTTATCAGCTGCCCTGTAGTGCCTGCACAACTTCGACTCTCTTTAATCTCTTTTGATTTCAATGTAAAGTTCCGCATGCATTTGATATAATTGATTTGATTAATCCCGTACCTGCAAATGGCGTTGTAATCCTCAGTATGCAGACACTTAAGATCACTGGCACCGAAACTTCATTGCCCGGTTTAAAGTCTCCGATGAACGGAATTCTCCCCGGGTAGCGTGTCTCACTGCCTCACCACCAATTCCTTGACGCCCAGGACCGAATTTCAATAAGCGGCCCTTAACATCATCGCTCCCTCCCTTATCAGCACATGTTTTAAAGCTTTGGATAATTCGTAATTTCCTTGCACATCTCGGAAAAGACCCTCGGCATTAGATTCAAATAAATATAGAAATGTGCACCACAGATACGGGCCCTCATGGCCCACTTTGTCCAAGGCGATGGTGAGTCCCTCTACGCCAATACGATTTACCCGTTTTGGTCCGTACCCTTCCATTCTTTTCCAGAGAGTCGAGTCAAGAGTATTTAATTGTCATAAGGATTTGATAAGGTTCCACATAGGAGAATAGTGGGCATAATTAGAGCACATGGTTTTGGGGGTAGTGTGCTGACATGGATAGAAAATTGGTTGGCAGACAGAAAACAAAGGGTAGGAATTAACGGGTTTCTTTCAGAATGGCAGGCAGTGACTAGCGGGTTACCGCAAGGCTCCGTGCTGGGACCGCAGCTATTTACAATATATATTAATCATTTGGATGAAGGGATTAAAGTAACATTGGAAATTTTGCAGATGACACATAGCTGGGTGGCATTGCGAACTGTAAGGAGGATGCTATGAGGATGCAGGATGACTTGGACAGGTTGGATGAGTGGGCAGATGCATGGCAGATGCAGTTTAATGTGGATAAATAAGAGGTTATCCACTTTGATGGCAAAATCAGGAAGGCAGCTTATTATGTAATTTGTGTCAAGTTGGGAACAGGGGAAGTACAACAGGATCTAGCGGTCCTTGTTCATCAGTCACTGAAAGTAAGCAGGCAGGTACAGCAGGCAGTGAAGAAAGCAAATGGCATGTTGCCTTCCTAACAAGAGGAGTTGAGTATAGGAGCAAAGAGGTCTTCCTGCAGTTGTACAGGGCCCTAGTGAGAACCCACCTGGAGTATTGTGTGCAGTTCTGGTCTCCAAACTTGAGGAAGGACCTTCTTGCTAACGTAGGTTCACAAGGTTAATTCCCGGGATGGCGGGACTGTCATATGTTGATAGATTCGAGCGGCTGGGCTTGTATACTCCGGAATTTAGAAGGATGAGAGGGGATCTTATTGAAACATATAAGATTATTAAGTGTTTGGATACGCTGGAGGCAGGAAACTTGTTCCCAATGTTGGAGGAGTCCAGAAACAGGGGCCACAGTTTAAGAATAAGGGGTAAGCCATTTAGAACGAATATGAGGAAAAACGTTTTCACACAGAGAGTTGTGAGTGTGAGGAATTCTCGGCCTCAGACGGCGGTGGAGGCTGGTTCTCTGGATGCTTTCAAGAGAGAATTGTATAGAGCTCTTAGGGATAGCGGAGTTAAGGGATATGGAGAGAAGGCAGGAACAGGGTACTGATTGTGGATGATCAGCCATGATCACATTGAATGGCGGTGCTAGCTCGAAGTAGCCGAATGGGCCTACTCCTGCACATATTGATTATTGTCATATGTGCAGGCAACGGCACAACAAAATGTTTAGGAGTGATAATTGCTCGTTTCTAAGCTCCCCCCCCCCCCCAGTGTAGTTTCAGTAAAAACACTGAATTAAGCACTTGAATCAACTTCATTTTATTTTACCAAAAGGCTTTCAAATATCTGTCTGTCACGTTCACCACGGAATCTTCTACATCTGGTGATGCCTTCGCAGCGCGCTATCGCCAGCACCAAGAGCTATGATTTACCAGCTTCCCTGTAGTGCCTGCATAAATTCGACTATCTATATCTTCTTTTGATTTCAATGTAAAGATCCGCATGCATTTGAAATAATTGATTTGATTGATCCTGTACCTGCAAATGGCGTTGTAATCGTCAGTATGCAGACACTTAAGATCACTGACACCGAAACTTCATTGCCCGGTTTTCACAGATTCTCCGATGAAGGGAATTCACCGTCCGGTAGCGTGTATCACTGCCTTGCCATCAATCCCTTACGGCCCGGGACCGGATTTCAATAAATGTCTGTTAACATCATCGCTCCCTCCGTTATCAGCACCAGTTTTAAAGCTTTGGATGCTTCGTAATTTCCTCGCACTTCTCGGAACAGGCCCGCGACATTAGATTCAAATAAATATAGAAACGTTCACGACAGATACGGGCCCGCATGGCCCACCATATACTTGTCGACAGTGACGCCCTCTACGCCAATAGTATTTGCCCGTTTTGGTCCGTACCCTTCCATTCTTTTCCAGTGAATACTGGGCAAAATTAGAGCTCATGGTATTGGTGATAGCGTGTTGACATGGATGGAAAATTGGTTGGCAGACAGGAAACAAAGGGTATGAATTAACGGGTCCCTTTCAGAATGGCAGGCAGTGACTAGTGGGGTACCGCAAATATCGGTGCTGGGACAGCAGCTATTTACAATATATATTAATGATTTGGATGAAGGAATTAAAAGTAACATTAGCAAATTTGCAGATGACACAAAGCTGGATGGCATTGTGAACTGTGAGGAGGATGCTATGAGGATGCAGGGTGACTTGGACTAGCGATGTTACAATACTTACCTTCAGCGCCGCTATAGTTCTGCCAATTGTCCATGTGCGCGACTTTGGCGCCTTTGAGGGGGGGGATTAAAATGCCGTTTTCTCATGCTTGTTGGAGGCGAACTTTCTCAGGCTGTTAAGCTGCTGCAGAAAAATCGTTCCGACTTCCGTTCTCGGAAGTTTAAAAAAAAAATCGCGGGACAATTTAATCCCTGGAGTAAAATAAAAAGCTACTTCTAACGCCGTCAACGCCTACAACGGGACGGATCTCACGTAGGGACAAAGCAAAATGTAAGTCGTGTATTTTACATATAAACTTGCTTCTTAAGATGACTTTAATCAAAATGGCCTTGGCGATAATGTGCTTTTGACCACATACGAACCGGCAGTGTTTTTCCTGCCGATATGTGGTTCAAATTCACCACAACTGCAACGTTCCAATCGATCGCGTTCCACAAAAACCCACTCGCAAGATGATTAAAATGCCCATTAATTTACGGGAATTAATCATTAAATTCCTTCAATTTGGCATATAAATTCATGACAATGAGATTTTAAAATCATGTTATATTGTGAATTATTGTGTGAATGTTATTTGGACACTTGGGTTATTTAAAAATGTTTTTTATTTTTTTATTTAAATTTTTATTAGAGGTGTCTGCATATCATAGTCCAAACCAATACAAACTTTGTTTAACGATTACATATTAAGTATCCAGGGTTCCGGGGATCCAGTTACCAAAGTAGCTGGGGTCCTCCTTTATCGGTTACATATTATAGTAATGTTACAAAATTTTGAGATTTAAAAAATAAAGTCTGCTATTTATCCCATCCGATAAAGCATAATAAGAAGTTTAATTTGACACTTAATTCACTTTCATATCTTCAGTATTAAAAAAGTTATGGCCATTTCCATACTCGGAAATTAGCATCTTGTTCCCTATTGCTTTTCCATTGACTTAACACAAAAGCTGTGATCGAGGACAGTTAAAAGCCCATATCTTTTTTAAAAATTAAGAGAACTGAAAGAAATTGAGATGTGGATTATGGAGATGTCGGAGACCTTATATTTGGAAAAAAATTAGATATGTCTTAATTGACAAACCAGAATTATTTACTAAAATATGGTCTCCATTTATAGATTATTTGAAGGGGTAGACTGGGCCGACGCGGAGGCCTGGCTGAAACCTGAACCCAGGAGTAGATGAATAGTTATGTTTTCTGACCTACGGACCTATCTTCTAAGTTGTATTATTGATAGTTTATCATATTTTTTTCTAATTTCTTCACTTTATTTCTTTATTTTTCTTATCTATAAACATAAATAAATAGAGGTCATGTTAATATGTAGGTATGTTACAAAACTTACCTTCAATGGCGCTGTAATTCTGCCACTGGCCGTGTGCGCGATTTTGGCGCCTTTGAGGGGGGGGGCGGGCTTAAAACGCGGGTTTCTCCTACCTTGTCCTGAATTATATTTCGTTGGAGTACAAGCGTTTGCTGAAAAATCGTTCCTAGGGGCGTTTTGTGAATTTTTTATTTTTTATTAAATCGACAATGTCAGCCCTGGAGTCACTTTAAAATCAACTCCTAAAGCCGTCAACGCCGATAACGGGGACGGATTTCACGTACGGGACAGGTAAACGAAAGTGGTTTCTTTAAATGTATAAAAGTGCTTCTTAAGAAGCCTTTAATTCACATTTGTTCTTGCGAAACGGTGATTTTATTCCCGGAACTAACGGCAGAATTTTTCATGCCAATACGGGGTTAAATTCACCGCAAATGAACGTTCCAAATGATCGCGTTCCAGAAATCCTCACTCACAAGAGTGTTGCAGGATTTTTCCAAAATTTTAATATTAATTTTTTCCCAATTATCATACTGTAATCAAGGAAATTTCTTTGGTTTGTTGTAAGTTTTAGGTATTGTTCTGATATGCCCAATATTATTAATTTAGGATCGGGATCCAGTTGAGTATTAACAAATACAGAGATTATTAAAAAAATATCCATCCAGTAATTATTAATTTTTATACAATTTACAAAAGTATGGGTTAAATTAGCCGCCGAGTATTGGCATTGATCACAGATAGGAGAGATATTAGGAAAGATTCCATTTAATTTTGTTTTTGAATAATGCAGTCTATGTAGTACTTTAAATTGTATTAAAGAATGTCTGGTATTTAATGAGCATTGGTGTATATGTTTGTAGACTTTCATCCCAAATATCTTTTGTTATGGGTTGGGTTAATTCCTTTTCCCATGCTAGTCTATATAATTCC
>CM075990.1:1570389-1605838 GCA_038087875.1 Malacoraja senta | reverse complement strand
GGTTAATATTTTCTGATCTGTGTTTAAGAGAGCAATTGCTCTATATGAACCTGGATCTTCAGTGTCCTTATCCATTTTGGGTATAAGTATTGTTGTTGATTCATTTAAAGTTTCTGGTAATTTCTGTTGCATGAAAGCATGAGTATATAATGTCTGTAGGCGTGGAGGGATCAGATCATGTTTTTTTTGGGTAAAATTCACTATTTAAACCATCAGGGCCAACGGCCTTTCCATTTTTTAAAGATCTAATAGATTCTTCAATATCTTTTACTGATATTTCGGCCCCTAATAATTCCCTCTCCTTCAGATCTAAACCTGTAAGATTACATTTCTGTAAAAATGGTTCCATTCCTGCAGACCCCACTATCGTTTTGGTTGAGTAAAGTGTTTGATAGTATTGAGAAAATCTATCATTAATATCCTTGGGTAATGTTAGTATTTCTCCCGTACCTGATTTAATTTTATAAATTGTTTTTTCCCCTTCCTGTTTCCGGAGCTGATGTGCCAGTAATTTTTGTGGTTTATCACCGAACTCAAAGTGTAGTTGTTTAGTATTTTGATAACGTTTTATGATTTGATCTGAATATATCAGATTTAACTTATATTTGAGTGCAGCAATTTTATTATGTATTATCGTAGAGGGCGCGATTGCATTTTCCATATCTAATTGCCTTATCTCCATTTCCAATTCCTGTTGTTTGGCACGGTTCTTATTATTACGAAGGGCTTGCGTGGAGATTAACGCTCCGCGTATAAATGCTTTAAATATTTCCCAAAGAAGGGAGGCAGATATTTCAGGGAAGTCATTAGTCTCGAAAAACATATTTATCTGTGTGATAAGGTATTCACAACATGCTTTATCATTTAAAATTTGAGGATTAAATCTCCATTGTGTCTGCTTCTCAGTCATTCCGCTTAGTTTGATCATAAAAGTTAAATGAGCGTGGTCCGAAATTATAACATTATAATATTTCGAATTATAAGTAAATGGGATAAGCTTAGAGTCTACTAAAAAGTAATCTATCCTTGAGTAAGTTTTATGTACCGGTGAGTAGAATGAATATTCCCTTCCGGAAGGGTTTTCAATTCTCCAAACATCTTTGATATTAGTAGAATTAATGTATGAATTTAATAATGTGCTTGTCTTGGATTTTGCTTTTCTTTGTCTTGACGATCTGACTACATAAGAGTCTAGTGTACAATTTAGATCTCCACCAATTATCAAGTTATGTTGTGTGAGTTCCGGGATAGTATTAAGTATATTCTTAAAAAAACAAAGGGTTATCAAAATTTGGTCCATAGACATTGAGAAGTATCACTTTTTTAAGATATAATTCCCCCACTAGTATAGTATATCTACCATTATTGTCCGTAATAGTTGATATGTGTTTAAAAGGTATATCTTTACGGATTACAATTGCGACCCCTCTGGCCTTATGGGAGGACGAAGAGTGATATGTTTCAGCAATCCACTTTGCTTTCAATCTGTGTTGTGCTTCGTTTTTAAGATGAGTTTCTTGAAGAAATGTTATATCTGCATTGAGTGACTTAAAGTGTGCTAATACTTTACCTCTCTTGATTGATTAATTAATTCCCTTAACGTTCCAGCTACAAAAAGTAATTCTGTGACCACCAATTTTTCTATTAACGTCTTGCATCATATGGTTAGGGTAGTCTATTAAAGAGTAGATAGCTCAGCACAGTATGCCAGACAATCCACCCGAACACAGGACAGATGAGTTTTAAATTTAATAGATCTTCCTCCCGGACCTCTCTCCACAAATAATACTTATAATTCAAATCAACTTCATGATAGTAATTAAGTAAGAAATAAAAAAATAATGTAAAAAAATAAAAATTAATAAAGTACAAGAAAAAAGAAGAAACTACATCTACAAATAGTGTAGTTAGTGTTAGCCACACTAACGTGGCTGGCCATCTAAGGACTTCCGTAGCCTTAGAATTTTTTTTATTACTAGCTCCACGCTAAAAATAAAAACAACTCAGTAAGAGTGATTTACGGGATTAATGTTAGAACTATTTTGGTCCAAAAGATTAGTAATCATGTGATGAGAGACTATTACTCTCTTGGCTAAGTATTAGTCAAATATTAGTCTGATGTCAAAAAAAAGAATAAACATAGCTAATTTTAATTAATAAAATACCCAGGTTATACCTTGTTTGCAATTCATATTTTTAACGAATTAATCTAATAATAATAATAGTAGTCTTAATAATTAGTATTTGTTGGTAATAATTAGTACTAAAATATTAAAATAATATGTCCATATGAAGAAGGTTTGTTCAGTTATCGTTATCATCTTTCATTAGTCCTTGAGTAAAGCAATTTAAAGTTTCATTTATTCTCCGCAAGATGAGGATATCATATGAATGTTATTCAATCAGCACTCAGGCCCACGCTCTTCTGGCCGATCATCTGGGCGAACGCCAATGCTTTCTTGTGGTCAGTAAAAATCTGCTCCTTCTGTTCATAGGTGACTCTCAGTCTTGCAGGGTACAGCAGTCCATATCTCAAGTTGTCTATCTTGTTAAGAATCCCTCTTGTCTCGGTAAATAACGCTCTCCTTTTGACCACTTCCGCGGTCTCGGAAAATGCTGATTTTGTCTCCCTCGAACAGAAGATTTCTGGTGCTAGCAATTTTTTTCATGATATCATCCGTGGTCATATAGCACCTTCACTGTCAGTTGCCTTGGGGGCACATTCGGGCCTGAGCGACGTCCCATCCTTTGTGCCTGGCCTAATAAAGGCTTTTGATCCAAATTCAAGACTTTTTTCAATACGTCTGCAGCATAGTCACGGAGATCTTTAGTTCCTTCTTTACCCTCTAGGACGCCAACAATTCTTAAGTTCTGACGTCTTTGGCATCCCTCCAAGTCAATACATTTTTCAATTACTATATGCTGTAAATCTAATAAACGCTTGTTCTCGGCAAGAAGTGTTTCTGTAGTTTGAGAGCTCTTGTCAGCAATTGACTCCAAACGGAGTCATGACCTCCGTTTGTTGACTTATTGTGTTGAAGACAGGATCCAGCTTAGCATTTAAGTTGGATTCAATCAACTTAATTTTCTCATTTGCTTCATTAATTTGTAAATCGAGGTTTGCAGATAGTTTCTCCTTCGTGGTAACCAGTTCTGTACGGACAAACTTATCGATTTTATCTTCAAAATCCAAGAGGTCTTCTTTAAATTCCTTTTTAAAACCTCTCAGTATTTCTTTAATGTTCATTTATTTTTTAAAGTTTATCAATTATTCTCTCATACTTGCAATTTCCTTAGTGATAAGGATGCGAAGTTCCTCCATTTCGCTTTTCTTTGTCTTTGGCTTCTGGACCTTTGAAACGTCCTCCTGGGACGACGTTGAAACTGAGCCCGAGGCTTCAGTCGGGCCTATTTCTTCCACCGGGGTTTTAGCTTTTCCGGGTTTTTTAGCAGCTCCCTTTGCGGGGGAGTGTTTTACCGACATTATACTCCGGAGTCGCAGGTCTGATGACGTCACTCAGGCTGCCGGTGTAATTTCTGCAGGTCAGTCCGTTATTTTTCTCCCGTTTTTTCTCGGGTTTGCGTGGAGCTAGCTGGCACACACCTCTACTCCACCATTAGCGCCACCGGAAGCACCGGAAAAATGTTAACATTTTCTTAAGAAATGGATAGATGTTTAGATCTAGTAATTGAATTTTGTAATTGGCTACAATTAGGTAACTAACTAATTATATGCCTTAATTTCAGGTCATTCAGGTAAGATTGTTTCATATTTGTTTCAGAATGCTTCAGTCTATAATAACTGAACATTTCATTCAGCTCTCTTAATTTTTAAGAAACTGAAGGGCTTTTGACTGTCCTCGATCACAGCTTTTGAGTTGTCAATGGAAAAGCAATAGGGAACAAGATGCTAATTTCAGAGTATGGAAATGGCCATAACCTTTTTAATACTGAAGATATGAAAGTGAATTAGGTGTCAAATTAAACTTCTTTTTATGCTTTATCTGATGGGATAAATTGCAGACTTGATTTTTCAAACCTCAAAATGTTGTAACATTGCTACTTGGACAGGTTGTGTGAGTGGGCAGACGCATGGCAGATGCAGTTTAATGTGGATAAATGTGAGGTATTTCAACTTCCGCCTGTCGATAACAAATAGGAAAGCCTTCAGGCACGGCTGCTTCGTACTTTAGTGCTCAGCCGCCGCGATCGCGCCGCCAGGATCCTGCACATGGACGGCCTCGCTGACCGCAAGTCGTCGGTGCTGATGAGTGAAATGCTTTCGCTGATGGATGGTCACCAGCCTTGTGTCCTCTTCGTGCAGGCGTTCCTCGAGCAGATGCCCGATGACATCCGCCTGCTCCTCGCCGGTAGCGACTTCACCGACCCCCTGCAACTCACCGAGCGAGCGAACGGGCTGTGGTTCGCCAAGCAACAGGATGATGCTTCCTTCAGCCGTGTGTCTACAGCTCTGCGACGGCCTCGACGGTCCGTTCCACCTCCTATCGACAACGCCACACCACAACCGACCGCTGCGGATTCCAATAAGCGCCTGTGGTGTTACTATCAACAACGCTGGGGTGCAGAGGCCCGCCGATGCGGTTCTCCCTGCTCGTATCCGGGAAATGCTTCGGCCGGTCGCCATTAAAGGCTATCGCGGTCGACCAGAACGATCGCCTCTACGTCTGGGACCGCCATTCCGGGCTTCGATTTCTCGTTGACACAGGGGCCTTCTGCAGTTGTACATGGGCCTAGTGAGACCACACCTGGATTATTGTGTGCAGTTTTGGTATCCTAACTTGAGAAAGGACACTCTGGCTATTGAGGGAGTGTAGCGTAGGTTAACAAGGTTAATTCCCGGGATGGCGGGACTGTCATATGCTTAGAGAATGGAGCGGCTGGGCTTGTATACTCTGGAATTTAGAAGGGTGAGAGAGGATCTTATTGAGGCATAAGATTATTAAGGGTTTGGACAAGCTAGAGGCAGGAAACAGTTCCCGGCGTTGTGGGAGTCCAGAACCAGGGACCACAGTTTAAGAATAAGGGGTAAGCCATTTAGAACGGAGATGAGGAAACACTTTTTTCACACAGGGAGTTATGAGTCTGGGGAATTCTCTTTCTCAGAGGGCGGCGGAGGCCGGTTCTCTGGATACTTTCAAGAGAGAGCTAGATATGGCTCTTAAAGGCAGCAGAGTGAGGGGATATGGGGAGAAGGCAGGAACGGGAGACTGATTGGGTATGATCAGCGATGATCAAATTGAATGGCGGTGCTGGCTCGAAGGAACGAATGGCCTACCCCTGCAGCTATTGTCTTTTGTCTATATAATCCCCTGTTATCTCTCTCCCGCCTTTCTTAAAAAGTGGGATTACATTAGCTACGCTCCAATCCACAAGAACTGATCCTGAATCTCTGGAACATTGGAAAATGATCCCCAGTGCGTCCACGATTTCTAGAGCCACTTCCAAGTAGCCTGGGATGAGACTATCAGGCCCTTGGGATTTATCAGCCTTCAGACCCATCAGCCTACCCAACACCATTTCTTGCCTAATGTGGATTTCCTTCAGTTCCTCCGTCACCCAGGTCTTCTGGCCGCTAGTACATCAGGAAGATTGTTTTTGTCTTCCTTGAAGACGGGTCCAGAGTACCTGTTCAACTCAGAAGCCTGATA
This sequence comes from Malacoraja senta, assembly GCA_038087875.1. NCBI lineage: Eukaryota > Metazoa > Chordata > Chondrichthyes > Rajiformes > Rajidae > Malacoraja > Malacoraja senta. The sequence continues at coordinate 1,600,169 of CM075990.1, read as the reverse complement.
ACAGATTGGAAGAAGGTGTTCTGAGTCTGGTGTTACGTGCTTTTATGCATTAGTATATTCTGCGCGACGGTAGCAGGGAAAGAGGGAATGACCAAGCTGTTGAAAGGATCCTGAATTATAGTATCTGCATCTACCCAGGACGGTGAAATATAGATGGCGTCAATGGTGGGGATTCGGGTCTGTGCGATATATTGGACGATATTCTCAATGCTCTGCAAACTCTTGCGGTAAGGGGCGGCGCTGTTCCTCAACTAATTTGTGATGCAGCTCGCTTGTGTGGAATACTGCTTTTCTGTCTATGACATGTGGAGTCCTTGACCGATTGGTGTTGCGTCCACTGCTGCTTGTTATCCTTATCGTCGTCAAGTACATAGTTTCACGAAAATGATTCCGTCACAAGATAGGCTGGTTAAAAAGTATTTTGGTGCATTGGCGATTATTTAGGGTATTGTGTACAGAAGTGGAACCTTACGATGCAGTTGTACAAGACATTGAAGGAACGCACCTGTTGTATTTTGTGCAGTATTGTACACCCAGCTGAGTAAAGTTGCCGTGAAGCTGAAAAGAGCGCAGACAAGATTTGCGAAGATGTTTTCGGGACACAAAGGTCCAAGCCCGGGGCTGCGCGGTCGGAGTTTATTCCATAAAGTGCAGGAGGTTGATGGGCAATCTTATTAAATTATGAGGGAAATAGTTATGGTGAAAGTATGGAATCTTTTTTCCCAGGGTGGGGGAATCAAATACTGGAGGGCATCAATTTAATGTGAGAGCGGCAAGATTTAAGAGAATATGAAGTGCAACGTTTTATTGAGTGGTGGGCATATGGAATGAGCTGCCAGAAGAAGTATTTGAGAGAGGGACAAATATCGCATTGAAACGACATTTGGATAGGTGCATAGACATGAATGGTTTGGATGTATACGTGTGAAACAAAAGAGACCAGATTATTTGAGGCATCTTGATCGGAACGGACGAGTTGGAATGAGGGCCAGTTTCTGAGTTGTGTGTCTTTGTGAATCTACATTTATAAATCTACAGTGTCATCCACGAGAACATTAAGCTTCCTTATCCACGTAATGTTTTCCTGCTATTAAGACTGTGTTCATGCCGAGAAACAAGAGAGAGAACGGCGGAGAGAAGTGGTCAATTCAGACGCAGAGCGAAAGAAATTAAAAAACACAACCCAAACAGATAAACAGTGGGATGGATGGATGATGTGATGGAGTTTGAAACAATAGCTGCATTGTGCGAACAATGACATCCCATTTCTTCTCCAATCACCGTGATCCGATTTTCTGAGTTTCTAACTTCACTGTCAGAGCTAAACAAAGTCTGGTCCTGCGGATGCTCCCCACAGTTGTCGTCATCTGTACACCCGGTTCAATGGATGCCTATTTATAACTGTTGTCATTTCCACGTCCCAGTGGAGACTCGTGGCAGTATAAAAACACTATAGAAGTGTCAACTGAAACTTTGCTGGAGAATTATCCTGCCACATAACTGTATACATCTTTTACTTCAGAAATGCTGAGCACATACCGCGATGTCGAGAAAATACTGTACGTAATAATTGCGTTCATTGGAGTTCCGGGTAAGTGGTGGAATATTATTTTCTGAAATTATTACGACGAACGAAATGGCAAAGCAATAAACCAGTTTTTTTGAAAGACAAGGGGCTGGAACAACTTTACATCAGTGATGGGAATTGTTTGTGCAAGGAAAGCACGGCACTCAAGCCAAATGGCACGTTAAAAGACAGCTCGAGAGATTGTGGGATTGAAACTGTCCAGGACTCTAAAACGTGATGCACAGCCAGGCTTGACAAAATGCCCAAAGAAGCACTCGAGCAGGTAGTTATGGATTTATTCGATCCGTTTGCCTACATCGATCAAGAATTTATAAACGATGTTAACGTTCTTGCAATTTGGGGAGTGTACAAGATATACAAGGTATACAAGATAGATTTATTTGTTACATGTGCCAGATGGCACACTGTAATGTGATCACCATACAGCCATACAATAAAATAAAGAACACACCACACGATAGAGTCTGCATACTGGTTATGATAAAACCAATAGGAAGGTAAATGCCGGAATAACGTGTCTAAAGTCATGGGTGGTGATCATATTTAGTCTGGTTGTCGGTCTGTTATTCTGCAGGGGTCTGTGCTGGGAGCGTGATCACGTCTGATATAATATAATTGGCTTGGGCATAAACGTAGATGGTTTGGTTTGTAAGATTGAAGAGACACAGTGATTGCTCGGGTTTCCCATGATGAAGAATGTTATCGAAATTAATAGCGGGATACTGATTAACTGCAGACATGAACGGAGACTTGGAAGTTGTTGATTAATGCGAGGAAGTATTTCACTTTGTGTAGTTTAGTTTATTGTATCGTGTACCGAAGTACAGTGAAATGTTTTTTGTTGCATGCTAACCAGTCCACGGAAAGACTATACAAGATGATAATCGAGCCGTCTGCAGTGTACAGATACACGATAAAGTGATGAATGTTTAGTGCAAAATAAAGTCCAGTGAGGTCCGATTAAATATAGTCAGAATCTCTCCAGCGAGTTTGAGAGTAGCTCAGGATCGCTCCCTCGTTGTTGATCGGATGGGCCAGTTGCCTGATAACAGCTGGGAAGAAACTGTCTCTGTATCTGGAGGCGTGTGTTTTCACCTTCTGTTCCTCTTGCCCGATGGGAGAGGGGAGAGAAGGGGGTGACTGGGGTGAAACCCCTTCTCGGTTATACTGGCGGCCCTTCCGAGGCAGCGTGAAGCGGGGGTATTTGAAGGGAGGTTGGTTTGTGTGTTAGTCGGCTGCGTCCTTAATTCTCTGCAGTTTCTTGCGGTCTTGGATGGAGCTGTTTCCAAACCATGCCATGATGCATCCCGAAAAAATATTGTACACAACTCCAGATAATGTGGGAGGCTTTGGGGACATATCGACCTTCATCATAAGCCTTATAAGGAAGTGGAGGGGTTGGTGTGCTCTCTTGGCCATTACGTCGATAAAGCTAGTCAATTTAAAGGTGATATTTACCCCGAGCAACTTGAAGCTTTCAACCATTTCTACTTCGGGGCCGCCAATGTATACCAGGGGTATGTGTACCGCTCCGCTTCCTGAAGTTAATCATTATCTCCGTTGTCTTGTTGACATTGAGAGAAACGTTGTTGTATTTACGCCAGGTCAAGAGGTTCTCAATTCTCTTCCCAAACTCCGCCTCGTCATTGTTTGATATCTGGCCTAAAAATATGACGTCTTCCACGAATTTGTAAAGTAATTTGCATTCGTACTTGGCTGTTCAGTCGTGGGTTAATACAGATTAATGATTGCGGCTACGTTTGCATCCTTGCGGAGTATTGATGATTATCATAGATTATGATTTTTCCCCTATTCTCACTGATTGTGGTCTGTTGGTCAGAAAGTCGAGGACCCAGTTGGGGAGGCGGTGACAACGTGGGTAACACAGTTAGGATACATCGGTTACAATCTCTATTGATGATTTTGTACGAAGGAACCAAAGTAAATTTCAGTCGCTGACGATCCTAATGAAATTGCGAATTCTGAGGGATATGCAGAAGGATGCATACGGATCGAGTAAATGTGATCACAGGCTGATCCCTGTAACAGTGCGAAACGTGACGTTATCCATTCTAGAAAGGACAAATACAATTTAGAAAATTATTTAAATAGTGATAATGCAGCAGTTTCTGTAAACAATGATTCATACGCAGCAATTATCTTCAAAAGCAAATGACATGCTGGCCATCACTGTAAGTATTGCTGATTACAGCAGCAGATAAATGTTGCTGCAAATATATGCGTCCTTAGCACGAAAGTACTTGAACACTTAAAGAACTGGGGAACTAAATCGATAAGTCTTCGTTCATCCATGTTATGAGTAACTAAAGCTCTCTTTAACTGTGCAATGTGTGAGATGGTTGGAGCTAGAATGAGGGAGAATGTTTTAACTTGGGATATTAAAAACCAACGGCTACAGTGTTTGGATGTGGAATGATACTTTCAGGACTAGCTTGAGAAAAGAGTTGTCATTCAGTGGGTAATGACCCCGTGAAATTCTCTCTACATCGGCAGTGGAAGCCAAGTCATTGAGTAATATTGAAAGAAGTTCCCCATCGCTTTATCTGACACAAACGCATCAAGGGCTAAGGGGGACATAGTGGAAACGTGGTGTTGAGAGATATTTCGCCATGATCTTATAGTTAGGGCAATGAGGAATGAGGGCCTCAAGGGCAATTCATACGCTTTATGTTGATGCTTCCACCAGTCTGTGAGCGTTGATTCGTTTGGGTCAATATCCCAATCGGCGGCCGTTATCCATTTAGGAATATTATTTGAAAAATTCTATAACTTGAATAACAACAACTCTAATAATAATGCCAATGCAAATTGACCTCCGGCCGGTAGAGGCGGAAGTTCTGAAAATGGACAACCTTATTGTTGCGCTCAGTAAGAGCAGTTTTCTGTTGTCATTTATCGCAGTGCCTGCCCCCCCCCTCCCCCCTCCCCCACTCAGCTGCTCTCCACGGATCTAATCAACTGCTAAGTTTCCATACCCTGGGAATAGAGTAAAATCTGCAACTATCAGAGGCATCTTTAAAAACATTGAACGCTGCGACTCACATTGTGGAAGGGCTGAACTGCTCGTTCTCTCCACGCAGTTCGCTCACGCCATCCCTGTCGCAGAAACATGGTTCGATCCGTGATTTAGAGGTTTTCATTTGGGAAACTACAAAACGATACTGTAGTCATGACCGATTGAATATGTATGCATTGATACCCAGTTTCCGTTCTCTTCTTCTTCTGCAGTAAATTTCGTGGCGATTGTGATCCTTTCCCGTGGAAAGTGCGGCCTGTCCACCTGCACCACTCGCTACCTGGTGGCCATGGCTGCAACGGATCTGCTAGTTATTATTATTGATGTCATCTGTTATCGCATCAATCGTTATCTTTTCCCGGCGAATTTCCTGGACATCACGCCCGTGTGTTGTATTATTAACGTATTGGCTCGTACAGCCAAAAACTGTTCTGTCTGGTTCACTGTCATGTTCACTTTTGATCGATTTGTCGCCATTTGTTGTCAAAAACTGCAAACAAAATATTGCACCGGAAAAACAGCGGCTTTGGTTCTTCCAACAATTGGCGTTCTGCTCTTTCTGAAAAATGTCCCCTTCTATTTCGCGTATAACCCAAAGGAAATAATCGACAATGTGCCATTCTTCTGTCAGGGGAAGAGTAGTTATTTCACTCACCCCGGGTGGATAGGGTTTGACACGATCCATAAGATCGTGACTCCGTTGCTCCCATTCACTATAATCCTATTGCTCAACACTCTGACAGTCCGGCGCATTTTAGTGGCCAGTCGGGCCCGTAAGGGGTTGAGGGGTCAGAGCAATGGGGAAAACCGAAGTGACCCAGAGATGGAGAGCAGGAAGAGGTCGGTGATTTTACTCTTCACCCTCTCCGGAAGCTTCATCCTCCTGTGGCTGTTGCATGTGGCAGATTTCATCTATATTCAGATTACTGGAGCGGCATTTGTGAACACGAAATCTGAAAAGATATTTGGTCTGTTTGGAGTTTTTCTGAGCATCCTCAACTGCTGTACGAACACTTTTATTTACGTGGTGACTCAGTCTAGGTTCAGGCAGCAGTTAAAGGCCGTACTGGTGTGTCCGATCACGTCATTGGTTCAGTTGATGAGGAAACCCATACACTGAGCACAGCCCAAATAGTGCCTTAGAAATTCATAAGACATCGGAGCATTATTAGACGATTCGACCCATCGAGTGTGCTTCGCCATTTGATCAAAACTGATTTATTCCCGTCCCCCACCCCCACCCCCCTTAACCTCAAGTTCTGCACAGACCACATAGTGGAAAACTGACTGTCGATCTACTCTTTATATGCCTTTCAGAAAAGTATGTACCTCTGGTAATTCACCTCTCTGGTTTGCTAGTCCAGGAAAACATTTCAAACCTATTAAACATATCCTCATAATTCGGGCCTCAAGTCTTGGCGATATTCATGTCATACCTTGGCAGCCTGCCTAGCCACTCCAGAGTGACCTCCCCTACGTCATGTACCCATGAACAATGATGTCCCAAATGTTATGGTCATGCTTTGGGCGATCGCCAATGGCACAATTTGCCTCCTGTGGAAGAAAATAATTTAGAGGGAAATTAATGGAAAATGTAAAACGGAGACATCGCAGATTAGCTTCGAGATTTTATTGCATGATATCATGGAGAGATGGGTGCAAAAAACTGCTCACCAGTTCTCTGATTTCGCAGCAGAATTAGTCGACAGGTATACTGTGCTGTAAATAACATTTGTTTTTTGTTAGATACAGCTATACGAAAATATACTATCTACTACATGGGTTACAATTATTTCATTAGTCATAACATACTATTTGTTTATGTCAATCTTATTCACAAAACTGATGGTTACTACAAGTTAAACACAATACAGGGCATCTTCACATTAATCTATCTCACATTTCAGGCAGCCCGCGCCACAATCCCCTCTCTGAGCCAATCATAGGAGATGCGTGAATTGTGGAGGGAGCAGTCCCTGGGGAAGGCGGAATGGGGTGGAGATGTGAAGATGTGATTAGTGGTGGCTCTCTCAGGAGATGACGGAAATGACAGAGGATAATGTGTGGGATGCGAGGCTGGTGGGGTGACAAGTGAGGATCAGGGGAACTGTCCTTGTTGCGACTGGGCGAACAGAAAGCAAGAGCAGAACCACGGGACGTTGCGGTGTGAGGCTTTCCTCTATGAGAGAAGAGGGAAACTCACGTTCTTTGAATAAGGAAATCTCACCCATCCGAGTATGGGACACCTCCCCTCCTCCACACCGATTTGCAGTCTAAAGAATCATCTCCAGCCCTTTCCGCTTTCTGCAGCACCGTTCCCTGCACAATACCCTGGTCCCATCTCCATCCCTTTCTGCAGAGAACGTTCTCTCCGCAACTCCCTGTTCAACTCGACGCTTCCCACTCAAACCTCCCCCTTCCCAGTTACAGGAGATGCAATACCTGTCCCAATCCCCCCCCCCCCCACCTACCCCAAACTCGACTCCGTCCAAGGACCCTGACAGTCTTTTCAGGTGCGGCAGAGGTTCAGTTACACCTCCTCCAACTTCATCTACTGTATCCGTCACCCATTCCCTCTTTCCAGAGATGCGGTCTGTCCCGCTGAGTTACTCCACCTTTTCTGCCTATCGCGCTCTCTCCTGGCATCAATCTGAACAAGAGACTCGACCCGAAACGTCACCCATTCTTTCTCTCCAGAGATGCAGCCTATCCTGCTGAGTTACTCCAGCTTTTATTCTTACTTGTCTAATGTATATCGTGTTGTTACTTGCAAACAAAGCAACAAGGCTAATTCTTTGTATGTATACATACTTGGCTAATAAAATTTATTCAATTCATTTCAATTCAATTCATTTTGTGTCTATCTCCGGGGGTGCAACGGGCGAGTCTCTGCCGGGAGAACAGTCTTGCTGATCGCCGTCACTCTTTAGCCGGCAGATTTCCAGGGTGCTACAGTACTCCGCTGCTGCACATTGTCACTACCTGCTCCCATAGATAAATAGATACATAGAAAATAGGTGCAGGATTAGGCCATTCGGCCCTTCGAGCCTGCGCCGCCATTCAATATAATCATGGCTGATCATCCAACTCAGTATCCCGTACCTGCCTTCTCTCCATACCCCCTGATCCCTTTAGCCACAGGAGCCACATCTAACTCCCTCTTAAATATAGCCAATGAACTGGCCTCAACTACCCTCTGTGGCAGAGAGTTCCAGAGATTCACCACTCCCTGTGTGAAAAGTTTTTTCTCATCTCGGCCTTAAAGGATTTCCCCCTTATCCTTAAGCTGTGACCCCTTGTCCTGGACTTCCCCAACATCGGGAACAATCTTCCTGCATCTAGCCTGTCCAACCCCATAAGAACGTTGTACGTTTCTATAAGATCCCCTCTCAATCTCCTAAATTCTAGCGAGTATAAGCCAAGTCTATCCAGTCTTTCTTCATATGAAAGTCCTGACATCCCAGGAATCAGTCCGGTGAACCTTCTCTGCACCCCCTCTATGGCTATAATATCCTTCCTCAGATTTGGAGACCAAAACTGTACGCAATACTCCAGGTGTGGTCTCACCAAGACCCTGTACAACTGCAGTAGGACCTCCCTGCTCCTATACTCAAATCTTTTTGCTATGAAAGCTACATACCATTCGCTTTCTTCACTGCCTGCTGCACCTGCATGCCTACTTTCAATGACTGGTGTACCATGACACCCAGGTCTCGCTGCATCTCCCCTTTTCCTAATTGGCCACCATTTAGATAATAGGCTACTTTCCTGTTTTTGCCACCAAAGTGGATAACCTCACATTTATCCACATTATACTGCATCTGCCAAACATTTGCCCACTCACCCAGCCTATCCATGTCACATTGCAGTCTCCTGGCATCCTCCTCACAGCTAACACTGCCCCCCAGCTTAGTGTCATCCGCAAACTTGGAGAAGTTGCCTTCAATTCCCTCATCCAGATCATTAATATAAATTCTAAATAGCTGGGGTCCCAGCACCGAGCCTTGCGGTACCCCACTATTCACTGCCTGCCATTGTGAAAAGGACCCGTTTACTCCTACTCTTTGCTTCCTGTTTGCCAGCCAGTTCTCTATCCACATCAATACTGAACCCCCAATACCGTGTGCTTAAATTTGTATACTAATCTCTTTTGTGGGACCTTGTCAAAAGCCTTCTGAAAGTCCAGATACAATACATTCACTGGTTCTCCCCTATCCACTCTACTAGTTACATCCTCGAAAAATTCTATAAGATTCGTCAGACATGATTTACCTTTCGTAAATCCATGCTGACTTTGTCCAATGATTTCACCACTTTCCATATGTGCTGCTATCCCATCTTTAATAACTGACTAGCAGTTTCCCCACTACCGATGTTAGACTAACTGGTCTGTAATTCCCCGTTTTCTCTCTCCCTCCTTTCTTAAAAAGTGGGGTTACGTTTGCTACCCTCCAATCCTCAGGAACTACTCCAGAATCTAAAGATTTTTGAAAAATTATCACTAATGCATCCACTATTTCTGGAGCTACTTCCTTTAGTACTCTGGGATGCAGCCTATCTGGCCCTGGTGATTTATCGGCCTTTAATCCATTCAATTTACCCAACACCACTTCCCGACTAACCTGGATTTCACTCAGTTCCTCTATCTCCTTTGACCCGCGGTCCTCTGCTATTTCCGGCAGATTATTTATGTCTTCCTTAGTGAAGACGGAACCAAAGTAGTTATTCAATTGGTCCGCCATATCCTTGTTCCCCATGATCAATTCACCTGTTACTGACTGCAAGGCGTTTTAACTAATCTCTTTCTCTTCACATATCTATAAAAACTTTTGCAGTCAGTTTTTATGTTCCCTGCCAGTTTTCTTTCATAATCTATTTTCCCTTTCCTAATTAAGCCCTTTGTCCTCCTCTGATGCTCTCTGAATTTCTCCCAGTCCTCTGGTATGCTGCTTTTACTGGCTAATTTGTACGCATCATCTTTTGCTTTGATACCATCCTTGATTTCCCTTGTTATCCACGGATTCCCTGATATATTCTTTTGCCAAACTGGGATGAACAATTTTTGTAGTTCATCCATGCAGTCTTTAAATGCCTTCCATTGCATATCTACCGTCAACCCTTTTAGAACTAATTGCCAGTCAATCTTGGCCAATTCACGTCTCATACCCTCAAAGTTACCAAAGTTACCTTTCTTTAAGTTCAGAACCGTTGTTTCTGAATTAACAATGCCACTCTCCATCCTAATGAAGAACTCAACCATACAACAAGACTGGTAACTAACCCTTCCTCATTACTCAATACCCAGTCTAGAATCCCGCCTTGTTGCTCTGGAGTTTACAGCAGCCGTTAGGTCGCCAAGTGTGAAACCCGGTAGACGGATGTGTTGCACTTGAAGTGAACTTGTGAAGGCACCGGATAAGTTCCGCAAAGAATCTGCTGCCACTTCAACACTGAAGGAATCTGATATTCAGTTAATCGCATTCACGGGGTTGCGTAAATTAATGGGAAATGGGGATTGGACAAAATAAACATCCCGGTGTGGGTGAATCCTCGGATGCAGCTCAGTCGGTGCACGCTGCTTTTAGATTGAAGTGTGATCGGAAGTTCGGCCCGAATGAATGTGGGAGCGACACAGAGCAAGATAAACAGAATATTCAGCAACAGGGCTGCAGGAATAGGGTAACTTAAATAATTTAAAATTCATTGCGAAAACCTCTGGAACGGTGTATCTGACCGGGACAGACGGCACAGTCATAACAACGGGATGGGATAGAGAGTAAGAAATAAAGAAAGAAAGGAGCACACACACTAAGAATGTTTCTGTCAGAGCAGAGTGGCGCAGCGGAAGCGTGCTGGGCCCATAACCCAGAGGTCGATGGATCGAAACCATCCTCTGCTATTTAATCAATGGATATTTTTGAGAAATTACCGTCCGTTCACACGCGTGCACAACATATATTTCGTTTCATTAGGGAATTTGCTATTTCAACAAAAGGCTTCACTTCATTGCATCATTTAATGAGTTTTATTGGAGAATCCGAGGGTGACACCATGGTCCCCGTTGTGCTCGGCCGTTGACCAATTAATTCATAATATTTTTTGCTGCATGAAGCTGCGTTCTGGTCATAAGTGATAGGAATAGAATCAGGCCATTCGGCCCATCAAATCAACACAGCTATTCAATCACGGCTGATCTATCTCTCCATCCTAACCCCATTATCCTGCTTTCTCCTCATAACATCGCCCCATGGTATAGAAAAGGAAATGGTTCAGCTCCCGTGTTCTTCATTGCAACTTTGATACAGAGATAAACACGTTCATGTTCAGTAGCAGAGAGAGTGGGGGAGCGGGGAATGTGTGGAACAAGGGGAATATCTCTGATAATCACTGAAGGGTTGTAGTGTACAGGACAGGTTGTGGGAAATGCGATGCGAGTAGATGGTCGGAATGGAAATAGTGGGCCGAAGGGTTTTTGTTCTGGTGGAATTCCATGTCGGAGTGGAGGGAGAGTGTGGTGAGAGACTCCACGGGGAAATAGACAGGTAGCTGACGGCACTCATGTAAGAAGGAACTGCAGATGCTGGATTAAACCGAAGATAGACACAAAATGCTGCAGTAACTCAGTGGGACAAGCAGTATCTCTGGAGAGAAGGAATGGGTGACGCTTCGGGTCGAGAAAATTCTTCAGACTTACCCATTCAGTCACCTTTTCCTTCTCTCCAGAGATGCAGCCTGTGCCGCTGAGTTACTCCAGCTTTTTGTGTCGATCTTCGACACTCGGTGTAAACCAGACAGAAGGCAGGCCGCACTATCCAATCGGTCTCCAGTGCAGTGTGACTCTGTGACTCGACCACAGTCCCGCTGGTAGTTGTGACGGCAAAAACAAAATATGACTCGCAGTTCCGGTTACATGCGCTTAGAAAATGAAAGCTCCTGATTATTAAAGAATTCAACGAACATGTACTTGAATAAGCGACCGGAGCGCGGAAGAAGCCGACAGCACACGTCAAACAGTGAGACGTGAATGTCTGAAAGTTGCAGTCAAAGAAAATCTAAGGCTATTAACATGAAATTCTCCAACCTTAAGTAACCAAACCACAAACAACTCTAAAGTAATTCCAAAGAACACAGCAAGTATGATAATTGATGTATCTAAGTTCAGGTAACCATTGCATTCCCTCTCTCTCCACGTCCCTCCCCCACTCCAGTCATTTTGATAGTTTCACTATTCTTATCCCTTCGTTTTCACTTATTCCTTTGTCAAAAATATGAATTTTTGGTTGGAAGATATGGATCAACAACCAGACTGGTTAAAGATGGAAAAGGAAGATTGTTTGCCTTTTGAAATTGGGCCGATCCTGTTAGCTCCTACAAAATTGAATACAAAATCTACAGCGAAAACCCTGTAATATATAGTGGTATTCGAATTTGAAAACAAATAAAAAAGACATTAAAATTGGATAATTTATCACTTTCTCTCCCCATTGCAAATAATCCTTCATTTAAACCCTCAGTGTTGGATAAAGGTTTTGTACAATGGAAAAATCATGGCATTAAAAAGATGGGACATCTTTATAGAAATGGTATTTTCCTCTCGTTTCAGGAACTACAACAGAATTATGGATTACATTCAAATAATTTTTTTAGATACTTACAACTTAAAGATTATGTTAAATCACATACACAAGAATACAGAACTAGAAAACCAGAGATTCTAGATGAATGTTTGAATAAACACCATAACACAGCTAAATTAATATCTTACATTTATAATACTCTTTTAGACAGTGAGATTCCGTCGACGGAATTATATAGACTAGCATGGGAAAAGGAATTAGCCCAACCCATAACAAAAGATATTTGGGATGAAAGTCTACAACATATACATCAATGCTCATTAAATACCAGACATTCTTTAATACAATTTAAAGTACTACATAGACTGCATTATTCAAAAACAAAATTAAATAGAATCTTTCCTAATATCTCTCCTATCTGTGATCAATGCCAATACTCGGCGGCTAATTTAACCCATACTTTTGTAAATTGTATAAAAATTAAAAATTACTGGATGGATATTTTTAAAATAATCTCTGGAGTTGTTAATACTCAACTGGATGCCGATCCTAAATTAATAATATTGGGCATATCAGAACAATGCCTAAAACTTACAACAAACCAAAGAAATTTCCTTGATTACAGTATAATAATTGGGAAAAAATTAATATTAAATTTTTAGAAAAATCCTGCAACCCCCACAATTAAGATGTGGATTATGGAGATGTCGGAGACCTTATATTTGGAAAAAAATAGATTTGTCTTAATTGACAAACCAGAATTATTTACTAAAATATGGTCTCCATTTATAGATTATTTGAAGGGGTAGACTGGGCCGACGCGCAGGTCTGACTGAAACCTGAACCCAGGACTAGATGAATAGTTATGTTTTTTGACCTACGGACCTATCTCCTAAGTTGTATTATTGATAGTTTATCTTATTTTATTTCTAATTTGTTTTCTTTATTTCTTTATTTTTCTTATCTATAAACATAAATAAATAAATAGAGGTCATGTTAATATGTAACCGATAAAGGAGGACCCCAGCTACTTTGGTAACTGGATCCCCGGAACCCTGGATACTTAATATGTAATCGTTAAACAAAGTTTGTATTGGTTTGGACTATGATATGCAGATAACTCTAATAAAAATTTAAATTAAAAAAAAAGACATTTTTAAATAACCTGTGTCCAAATAACATTCACAAATAATTCACAATATAACATAATTTTTAAATCTCATTGTCATGAATTTATAGGCCAAATTGAAGGAATTTAATGTTTAATTCCCGCAAATTAATGGGCATTTTATTCATCTTGCGAGTGGGTTTTTGTGGAACGCGATCGATTGGAACGTTGCGGTTGTGGTGAATTTGAATCACATATCGGCAGGAAAAACACTGCCGGTTCGTATGGGGCCAAAATCACATTATCGCCAAGGACATTTTGATTAAAGTCATCCTAAGAAGCAAGTTTATATGTAAAATACACGACTTACATTTTGTTTGTCCCCTACGTGAGATCCGTCCCGTTGTAGGCGTTGACGGCGTTAGAAGTAGCTTTTATTATTTTACTCCAGGGATTAAATTGTCCCACGATTTTTTTTTTAAACTTCCGAGAACGGAAGTCGGAACGATTTTTCTGCAGCAGCTTAACAGCCTGAGAAAGTTCGCCTCCGACAGGCAGGAGAAAACGGCATTTTAATCCCGCCCCCCCACGCTCAAAGGCGCCAAAGTCGCGCACACGGCCAGGGGCAGAACTACAGCAGCGCTGAAGGTAAAGGCTCTGTCTCACGATGTTGCGGTCATCGGCGTTGAAGCGCGGTGAAGCGCGGTGAAGCGCGGTGAAGCGCGGTGAAGCGCGGTGAAGCGCGGTGAAGCACGGTGAAGCGCGGTGAAGCGCGGCGTCGCTGGTAGAGGCGAGAGCGCCGAGCCTATGCCGCGGGAGCGCCGCACGGATGCTGCACGGGGGCCGAGTGATTTAAGTACGGCTGGTCCCACGAGCTTGCGGTAAGTTAAAAAAATGTTGCCTTACCGGAAGCTTTTGTTGCACGTATATCGGGTGACCACCGCACGGCCTGTCCAACGAGCGTGCGATCCCGGACTTTTACCGGAAGCGGGGGGGGGGGTGCGCGGACGTCCGTTATGAGAGGAGTCAAGCTCGAGCCTGACGCCATTTGGAGCGGAGACTGGAAGCTCGAGCCTGACGCCATTTTTTTTCAGGTAAACCAAAGTTGCTGGCTATTTTTGTTCTTAAAACAACTTGTGTTATAGAAATGTGCTTTATAAAAGAGAATTTTATAAAGTGGGTTAGGGCCTAAGAATTGTAGACCAGCAATAACAAAGTTAGTAATAAGAATAGGATGATTGCATATAAAAATAAATCAGTGGTCACTCGTGGTTGTCTGCATGGGGTTTGTAAATCATACAAAACCTAAACAGGGCCTTTAGCCCACCATGACCATGCCAACCAAGCTGGCATACTGGGCTAGTGTCATTTATCTGCATTTGGCCCAGAGCCCTCTAAACCCTTCCTATCCATGCAACTGTCCAAATATCTTCCTCCATAAGCTATAGTTTCCTCCCACAAATACTTGCCTGCTGGTAGGTTAATTGGCCAACATAAATCACCTCAAGTGTGAAGGAGAATGGGAGAATGTCCATTGCTTGGTCAATAGTTGGTGTGGACTCGGTGGGCCGCAGGGCCTGTTTCCATGCGGTATCTCTAAACAACTAGAGGATCAGAGTATGCAGTGAACAGAATTAGCCTGCATCTTTTTGAAATTGTTCAACATGCCTGCAGCCAGAACAAATGAGAAGTATTTTCCATTATATTTTGCATTTTTGGTAACTGCAGAGAGTGTCAATGTCTGCAGCAATGTCAATGCTACAGTAGCAGCTGTGTTCTTAGAGAGACCATGAACATAGAACAGTATAACACAGGAACAGGCCCTTTGGCTCACAAAGTCCATGTCAACTCTCCCCACGTAAACTTTTTCAGAATATTTGCACTTATTCTTTCTCTTAATTTTGCAGCAAACTTGATTTGGACCTGTAAACTACTGCACAATGGAAGACATTGATATTGCATTGCTGCTACACCAACAGACACTTCTCTTAGCAGCAGCCGTCATGGTTCAGGTCAGCCGTGCAGCAGTTCAACAAAGAAGGTTAAGAAGAAGAAGCCCAGGAAGAGGTCTGTGTGGATGAGGTCTTTGTTCCAGATGAGACCTACTTTGGGCCAGTATGAGACCATGATGACGGATCTGCAGCGGGTACATGATGCTGCCTTTAGAAATTTCAGCAAGGATCCCCCCTGACCTGTTTCAGGAGCTCAAGACACGAGTCGGCCCTCTCCTGCAGAAAATGGACACCGTCATGCGGAAGTCACTGGAACCAGGCCTGCGCATCGCCATCACCCTCCGCTACCTTGCATCAGGGGATTCCTACAAGAGCCTGTCGTGTAATTTCCGTGTGGCTCACAACACCATCAGCGGTGTAGTCCGAGAGACCTGTGACGCCATCAACAAAACATATGATGAGCTTATTGACTGCCCAACTACAGCAGACGGGTGGAGGAGTGTGGCGCACGGCTTTCAAAGCAGATGGAACTTCCTGCACACATGTGGGGCTGTTGACGGGAAGCATGTGGTCATCCGATGTCCACCCGGGGGAGGTTCTGTGTACTTTAACTACAAGAAGTTCCATTCCATCGTGCTGTTAGCTGTGGTAGATGCAAACTACAACTTCATGTTTGTGAATGTGGGCACACCTGGCAGTGCCGCAGATGGAGGGATCTGGAGAGAGACCTCCCTTGGGCAAGCATTGGAAGAAGGGAGAGCAGGCCTTCCGGATCCAGAACCTCTGCCGGGAGAAGACAACCCTGACATCCCCTACGCACTGGTTGGTGATGATGCCTTCGCACTCAGGCCATGGATGATGAAGCCATACCCTCACAGGGGGATGTCAAGGGAGCAAAGGATCTTCAATTACAGGCTGTCCAGGGCTAGGAGGGTAGTGGAGAATGCTTTTGGTATCCTTACTAGCAGATTCAGATGCCTGCTGACAACAATGGAGCAGGAGCCCGAGAATGTGCAGGCCATTGTCTACGCGGCATGTGTCCTTCATAAACTGATCCGCACCAGAGGTGCGTCTGCTGCCTTGGTGGAGGGTGACACGATGGACAAACAGACAGGTGAAGTCACACCAGGTTCATGGAGAGCTGCAAGGCCGGCATCACCGATGGTGGCACTAGGGTCATTGCAAGGAAACACCAGCAACAGAAGAGCAAAGGAGCTGAGGGACCATCTCTGTGCTTACTACAACTCAGAGCGAGGCAGTGTACCCTGGCAGGACAATGCGTTTTGAGGATCTAAAGCAAACAGGGGATGTCAGGGTTGTGTTCTCACGGCAGAGGTAGCCGATCATGAAGGCCCCAGATCTAACAAAAGTGCGATCTATGTATGTTGATGGATGGTTTTACATTGTGAAATTATTAATTCAGTGTTAACAGTACTACCTACATCACCTATTTTAAAATTGCCTGATCTTTAAAGCGTTTAAATGCCATTGTTTGATTTTCATGGCTTATAATGACAAATTTTGCAATTCAATGCTATTCTATGCCTGTTTGTGTTTTATTTCTCTAATAAATCAATGCTTTTGTATGTGAGATGCATTCCATTATTTCAGGTTGTTTCCATATGAGAGATCTACGCCATGATTAACAGACACTCTTTTCCACAATACAATATTAAATGTAAACTGTTTATTTAGTGGAAACAATTAACATATTGAAAAACAAGCAATTCTTTTTAAATATGCAACACAATTCAACAGAACATTGTTCATTAGTGGAAGCAAACAAATAACGTAGTGAGAAACAACAGTGAATTAAACGGTAATGTGCAACACACAAGCAGGCACAACAGTGAATTTTGGGGGCAACCTCACTCCTTACGGAACATGTCAATCTTCAATATAAAATTCTGTTACTTCTGTGCCGGAGTTTGTGCCATCTTCGTGACCCTCAAATTGAACATGGAATTCGCTTTCCCCTAGCCTATCCATGCCACGTGATGAATGATGTGGCGGTGGGGTGTGTCCATTGATATAGTGGGGAGGGGGGTGCCATCCACGGGTATGTCAGAAGACGGGATTCCATCCTTGCCTGTGGGCAAAACACATAAGCGTATCAATATGTATCGGTGCCAAACAAATCATATAAAACAAATCACAAACTTTCACAAGCTGTGTGTCAGAGAAAATCTTGAGTCAGGCTGAAGACTCAAAAATGTTTCACAGTGTACCTGGTAGGGATATTGTGGTGGCATCCTCGTCTGTTGCAGTGGCACTAATGGCATGTGCCTCATCGGACTCTGCAACACGTAGTAAATGAATCATAGATGGTATTAAATTAAAACTCTTATAATTTCAATAAACTTTGATTTAAATATTTTACTGGCAGAGGAAGTCTGTGCGCCCTTGCCAAGGACAATGCCTCTATACTGTAGCGTTGCCAATTTCCCTCAGGGATCAAGAACATCTCCTCCCTGAGTAACATTGCATACGCATGAACTATTCTCTCCTGGGACGTCCTTGGTTGTGAGAAAACGTTGATCATCCCCGACGTTGTCTTTGCCTGTTCCATGATCTGCAACAAGAGAGTACAATCATGATAATTATATTGTGGGATGCGATGGAGAAACGTGGAAGTAGGGCGGAGTGAAAGAGATTTGATGATGGTTAATCCAAAAGCACTTACATCCCTGAACATGTCCCGTTGCAGACTTTGAACAGGCATCTCGCTATCTGACGCAGTTGTGCAGACCCGCTTCCCTTTTGCATGCTGCTGCAGTTCGACAGCAGTGCATGACCCGGATGGTCCATGTGAGGGTCCCTCTAGCGGATCAGGCTCACCCTCACTCGAGTCCGCGCACGTTGATACACCCACAGTACACTAGAAGAAAGTGAAAGCGTATCATAAATGTGCAACGCCATCAGGACGTAGCAGGAAAATTGAACACCAAGTTATTATTGTTAAAAATATTTTGTACTGACTTGCCGACAAATATTTATTGTCACATAAGTTTCTGAATTATTCACCTTCCTGCAACTTTCCTTCCTCTGCACTCTTACAATGTGGTCCCGCACGAACCCCCATTTTTCATATATCAACTGGTCTCTGTCAGTCAGTGTCCTACTGCCAGAGCCAGACTTGCCAAGACTTTGCGAGATTTTCCCGAACCGTGTCCTCTGACTCTTTGGCCATTGACACAGTTGGTCATCTGTGAAAACACAGAATAAATGAAGATAAGTGTTGAGCAACTTATAATATGAATTGGAACCTCAATTACAAACACAGAAATGTAGATAAACTAAAAATTATGTACTTACAAGAGCAGTCAGGGAACTCCTTCGCCTTTTCTCCAATTATGACGTTGCGGAGACCCCTGTTCCTAAAATCACGGTGGGTCTTGTCATACAGCTCATGGTGTGCCTGATACCATTCCACCAGGTCCCCCTCTCGTTCTCGGGAAAAATTATATGGCTGTGAGCCAGACCTGTTCCACACCCATGCAGGAACATAAGCTGGAGCAGGACATGGGCGAGCAGATGGGGCAGCAGATGGAGAAGCAGATGGGGCAGCAGATGTGGAAGCAGTTGAGGCAGGAGATGGGGCAGGAGATGGGACAGGTAATGAAGCAGGGGCAGGGGCAGGGGTAGGGGCAGTGGCTGCACCCTCCAGCACCTGAATGTTTTCCATTATTACTTTTTTTACTTTATCCTGCATCGATCTCCTTACACTCCTTCTTCTCCTCATGTTGCTAGTCAACTGTCAAAACACTCCGTTTGAAAAACGCGGTAAAAATGCTACACCGTTGAAGTCTCAAATCTCACGTGGTTTGGACGTGAACAGCAAAAAAAAGGGCGGGCCGACTGCGATGACGTCATTTCGGATCTGCGGGGCTGTGGCGGCGGCAGTGCTTGTGGCGGCGGCTGTGGCGGCGGCCGTGCTGATCGCGGCGCTGTGGCGGCGGCTGTGGCGGCGGCCGTGCCGCACACGTGCCTCAAAGGCCTGTCGCACGAGTCTGTGGTCATTGGCGGCGAAACAGGAAGAATCTACCACTCCTGGGCCGCCATAGACCGTGGGCTCGGTCAAACACACAATTCCGGGGCCGTGCGGCGTTGTTCCCAACACCGCACGGTGCTAAAATAAAACCAACACTGTTCAAAAATATTTTCCTACCGCACAGCCTCCGCCATTGATACACGAGCGCCGTGAGTAGAACCTTCACCGCCACAGCCACCGCCAATGTGGCACGAGCGCCGTGAGTAGAACCTTCACCGCCACAGCCTCCGCCAGTGAGGCACGTGTGCGGCACGGCCGCCGCCACAGCGCCGCGATCAGCACGGCCACCGCCACAGCCCCGCAGATCCGAAATGACGTCATTGCAGTCGGCCCGACCTTTTTTTTTACTTACCGCAAGCTCGTGGGACCAGCCGTACTTAAATCACTCGGCCCCCGCGCAGCATCCGTGCGGCGCTCCCGCAGCATAGGCTCGGCGCTCTCGCCATTGCCGTGCGGTCCCCTCACCGCGCTTCACCGCCGATGACCGCAACACCGTGAGACAGAGCCTTCACTGGCGGAGGCTGTGGCGGTGAAGGTTCTACTCGCGGCGCTCGTGCCACACTGGCGGCGGCAGTGGCGGCGGCCGTACCGCACTCGTGCATCACAGGCGGCGGCTTTGCGGTAGGAACATATTTTTGAACAGTGTTGGTTTTATTTTATTGGGAACAACGCCGCACGGTCCCGAAATTGTGCGCTTGACCGAGTGCGCGGTCTATGGTGGCCCAGGAGCGGTAGATTCTTCCTGTTTCGCCGCCAATGACCGCAGACTCGTGAGACAGGCCTTTAAGTATTGTAACATCGCTAGTCCAAGCCATCTTGCATCCTCATAGCATCCTTCTCACAGTTCACAATGCCACCCAGCTTTGTGTCATCTGCAAATTTGCTAAAGTTACTTTTAATTCCTTCATCCAAATCATTAATATATATTGTAAATAGCTGCTGTCCCAGCACCGAGATTTGAGGTACCCCACTAATCACTGTCTGCCATTCTGAAAGGGACCGGTTAATCCCTACCCTTTGTTTCCTGTCTGCCAACCAATTTTCTATCCATGTCAGCACACTATCACCAATACCATGTGCTCTAATTTTGCCCAGTATTCTCCTATGTGGGACGTTCTCAAATGCATATGACAATTATATATTTTTGATTCGACTCTCTGGAAAAGAATGGAAGGGTACGGACCAAAACGGTCAAATACTATTGGCGTAGAGGGCGTCACTGTCGACATGGACATGGTGGGCCTTGAGGGCCCGTATCTGTGGTGAACGTTTCTATATTTATTTGAATCTAATGTCGAGGGCCTGTTCCGAGAAGTGCGAGGAAATTACGATCCATCCAAAGCTTTAAAACTGGTGCTGATAAGGGAGGGAGCGATGATGTTAACAGACATTTATTGAAATCCATTCCCGGACCGCAAGGGATTGATGGCGAGGCAGTGAGACACGCTACCGCAGGGAGAATTCCCTTCATCGGAGACTCTGTGAAAACCGGGCAATGAAGTTTCGGTGCCAGTGATCTTAAGTGTCTGCATACTGACGATTACAACGCCATTTGCAGATACAGGATCAATCAAATCAATTATTTTAAATGCATGCGGATTTTTACATTGAAATCAAAAGAGGATATAGATAGTCGAATTTATGCAGGCACTACAGGGAAGCTGGTAAATCATAGCTATGGGTGCTGGGGATAGCGCGCTGGGAAGGCATCGCCGGATGTAGAAGGGTCCGTGGTGAACGTGACAGACAGATATTTGAAAGCCGGGGTGCTGAGAGAGATGACAGCAATTATTGTGTGTAGGATGGAAATGCAGATGCTGGATTACACCGAAGAGAGACACAAAATGCTGGAGTAAGTCAGCGGGCCCGGCAGCACCTCTGAAGAAAAGGAATAGGCGACGTTTCGGATCGAGTCTGGCGTATGGCGGCCAGAGGCGCTCCAGTCCTTCCCTGTAATACTCCGCTGGAGCAGAAGGGAGCAGGACTCGGAGTCACTAGCTTGTGAAGCCTGTTTAGTAAATGATGGTACCAAAAGAGCATCAATCTGCACAGCTAGTCCCGGTTCGGCTGCTGAAGGGAGCAGCCTGACAGCCCCAAGTCGGAGCAAAATCACAGCCAAGTCTTGGGACATCTATGTCGGACATGATTGGGGGTTGTCTCAATTACGAACATCTGATGAAAAACTATAACACAAGATATGCTCCGTAATTATGAAAGCATGTCAGGCAGCAGCTCCTGGTTCAGGGTTGCAAAACTTCTTACCACTCAAATGAATGGAGTGGTGAAGATGGTGCTAAGTATATGCACATAAGCCTGAAGCAACGCCTGGTTCAGGGTTGCAATTTCCTCCTACTCGGTTGAACGTAGCGAGGAGATGGTGCTAAAGTATATGCACATATGCCCGAGGCAGCTCCTGGTTCAGGTTTGCATAAGTCCTCCCATTCGGATGTATGAAGAATGAAGATGGAGCCATATATATTATGCTCGGTACTACCAAAGCATACACAGGCAGTTCGAGTCATATGCCTGCAGCTGTCCTGGTTTCAAGGTGAAGCATGCACAGACGGTTCGAGGCATAGGATATGGCAACTCCTAATTCACGGTGCAACTTTTATTCCCACTCTAAGAGAGTGCCAAAGGTCAGTATGGACTAACTCCAAACATGACCCGAACATGTCTAGGTATCGGGATCCCATGCTTTAATGCATGATGTACGACAATCGCATGAGGGAAAGCGGTGTGCTTTTGCCCCGAAAATTGCTGCTCCGTCGGGGACGGACTAGCTACTACAAGAGACGTTGGCTAGCGGCATCAGCTATCTAACAGAAATGACAAACATGATGGACAGTCTGCAAATGGAACTTCGCAGAAGCTCCAACAAAGGTAAGCGACCTGGGGTTAGAGACGCTGGTAAGTAATAATAATAATAATAATAATCATTTTATTTACTGGCGCCTTTCTAAAACCCAAGGACACCTTACAATGCATAGAATCACAAAAAAAAATACAAAACACATAATCGGAATAAATTAAATATAAAAACACCACAGTACACAAATCAAGGACAGAATTCAATTTCAAGAGCACCAAAAGAAAATAAGAAACACAATTTGAGGAGAGAGCAGCGGCGACCAATTCGCGCCAGCGTCCACTCTCCCCTCCGACCGCCATCTTGTACACGGACTGACAGGCACAGCACACAAAGTCATCCCCACACAATCACCACCACTGTGGGGGAAGGCACAATGTCCAGTCCCCAACCCAGTTCTCCCCAGAGTCAGGCCCATCGAGGCCACCACAGTTGCCTCTACGGAGGCCCGATGTTCCTGGCCGTCGGGAGAGTCCTCGGAGCGGCTGGAACGTCCGGTTTCCCGACGGAGTCGATGGCACCTGAAGCCGACAGGGCCGCGCCGATTTGGAGCCACGAGGCTCCCGATGTTGGAGTCGGCGCCGCCGCCCGCAGCTGGTCGCTCCGCAGTCCCGCAGCCCGGAGGTGTTGGTGTCGGCGGTCAGCTCCAGCGTGTCGATCCAGCGCGGCGACCCAGGCAAGGCATCGCCCGCTACGCTCTCCGATAGCGCTCCAGCGCTGTGCCGCCACCGAAGCTGAAGATGCTGGGCGGTCCCCGTCAGGAAACGGCGCTCCATGCCCGCTGGTAGGCCACGAGGACGGGTCGACGAGGCAGCCTGGAGAAAAAGCTGCCTCACCGACCAGGTAGGGACCTAGAAATAGTTACCCCCTTACCCCACCACATTAAAAGTCAAAACCCCCCAAACAAACAAAGAAATAAAAAACACTAACACAAAAGAAAGAGTGAATTTGATGGACAGCTGCTGTTTAGCAGCCGTTCCTCCAAGATGGCGGCTCCTCCATTGAAGGTCTCATTATTAACCTTCGTAAACTCCAAAATGGAGCAGCTTGTCGACCAGCACGGGTTGTCTAGTCGTTTTACTGTCTCTGGGATAAGATCAGTTTGATGTAGAGACATTGGCAAAGTGCCTTACACAGTAACCTCTGTAAGTTCCAAGTAGGAACAGTTTGGTTACCCTGGATCAGGGTAGACCATCGTGAAACTGGCTGGCTATACGAGTCATAGTGACCAGAGAAGCACTGCTTCATCATCTATGAGAGGTCATCAGACTGATCGTCATTGCCATTTTCTCTGGGACAGGTAGTAACCAGCAGGAAGCTCGTCTGGCATATATCAGAACTTTATCAGACCTGCAGGTTCATGTTGTGAATCAACAATGTATTCATAATAAACCATAGGCTCTCAATACCAGTATTCCTGATTGAGTGGTGCGTCGAACAGATTGTGTTATGCACTCTGGAGGTTTAGACATGTGGTCGCAGTCAAAGGTCTGCGAGGTGATACTTGATTCAGCTTTGCCTTATACCGATCTCCACTCTGAAGGGAAACCCTACGTATTCATCGTGGCTCTTAGTCAAGAGTTGACAGGCAACTAGTTTCTCACATCTAAGGGAAACTGTGGTTCAGCTCTAGTCATTAGCTGCTGATTATATACTATCAGCGATATGTATGAATAGCTAGATATGCATCTTCCGCGGGTGGGGGTGCCCACAAAATTCCGTCCGTAGGATCTACGGAGGATCAACGGTTCCAAGTACATTCAGCGACAACTCATCCAAGGATGTGTGGTCTGACCAAGGACTAGAGGGGTACTTTCTCGAGTTTACAGAAATATGGTGCAGGCCTAATTGGGTTAGCATTAGGTTAATCAAATTGTGGGTTCACTTACCCAGTTTAAGATGGATGATTGGGTGTCTGCAATTTAACTAACTCAGAGAATCAATCTTGTAGTTGCATTTAGTTTCTGCTGTTTTATAACAAAGTAATGGTGAAAGCCTATGCTGCCCTTCTCAGATTAATGGTATTATGTCTCCGAGTTTGGATATTATGCAAAATTGCAAAAGATATATCTTATGCGTTGTCAGTAGATATTTTGGCTATATTACATTTAAGGCAACATGAAATTTAACAGTATCAGTTTGCTTATTCAGTCACGCCATGGTAGACGGCTGAAGCAACTCTTATTTACTCTTTCACATGTGACGGATGGGACAGCCTGTCTTCTCGTCCAGCTAGCTCTTCACGATTGTATGAGAAGCTTGTGAACAACATATGTGAGTCAATTCTATACGGAAGTAACAGAGGTTTGTGTGGCTTCCAGTTTGAACCTAGAGAAACTTTATGGGACAGCACAATTGACATTGCTTGTGCTGCTTTATCATTTCGGTAATACCATAAGTAGGACAGAAATGATTAGTTCTTCACCCACTATTCTACAACGTTATGCAGGGTGTCTTTCATTAACCACTCTAATAGCCCACACTCATTGTAATGTGCGATGCATATCAGTTATAAATTGTTATGCAAATATGCCTCCAAATTTTTCCTAATGGGACCAGTATCTTAAGATAATTATGCTTTCGGCAGCTGATCTCAGCATCAAGAACACATCCTTGCTCAATCTCTGGCTTAGTCCCCACGTCATACTGACATTAGGGTAGCTTGTTACAGAAATAATCTCATAAGCAAATGAGCAGGATTGTGTGCATTTGAGGTTGACAGCATACCCACCACATGAGATCAGGGATGCCATTAGGCATACAAGTGCACTGAGTTGCTAGTGCCTATGATATGAATGATAGTTTTTTTCTTTCAATACTCTAAAGATATTGCTGATGGCTCATTAGCAGCCAATAGAATGGTTTCCTTTTCATCACACAGCATGAGGTTACATAATGCAGTTTAATAAATTATAAATTTAGTGGAATATGTCTGGATGTTACCAGATAGAATTATGCACATTGTTGCATAAGTTGCATTGTTGCATCAGTCTGAAGAAGGGTTTCGGCCCGAAACGTTGGCTATTTCCTTCGCTCCATAGATGCTGCTGCACCCGCTGAGTTTCTCCAGCATTTTTGTGTACCTTCGATTTTCCAGCGTCACCAGTTCCTTCTTTAACACTTGTTGCATAAGTTATTGTCTAACTCAACAGTCTATTGGGACTACAGGCCAGTTTAGAGCAATGGCCATGTATGCAAGTTAGCATCGTGATGTCAATACCTCATGTTTTCCTGCCATTAATGGTTTATCTGTTTTAGTGTTTTCACACACAGATTGTCACAGTATGAAACCACAGAGCTTAGAAATCTTCACGTAGTCACTCACGTGACTTCGAAATAAACTAGAGAGATTAAACGAGAACTTACCAGTTTGAAGTTTGATCTTTATTTTATGCGAAGTTGCGTGCCCTCCACTCCCAACCCTACTCTCATAAAGATCATTCGGTAGTTCGAGTCTTTAATCTCGCTATAAGTTTAGGTCAGCAACTATTCTGTGGGTTCATACAGCTACTTTGAAGATTCACGCGCATGCGGTCTGGCGGGCTTCTTCACGTAATCCCTCATCGCAACTTCTCATAAAATAAAGATCAAACTTCAAACTGGTAAATTCTCGTTTAATCTCTCTATTAAGCTTCATCTGCCATGCATCTGCCCACTCCCCAACCTGTCCAAGCCACCCTGCATTCCCATAGCATCCTCCTCACAGTTCACACTGCCACCCAGCTTTGGGTCATCTGCAAATTTGCTAATGTTACTTCGGATCCCTTCATCCAAATCATTGATGTATATTGTAAATAGCTGCGGTCCCAGCACCGAGCCTTGCGGTACCCCACTAGTCACTGTCTGCCACTCTAAAAGGGACCCGTTAATCCATACTCTTTGTTTCCTGTCTGCCAACCACTTCTCTATCCATGTCAGCACTACACCCAGTACCATGTGCCCTAATTTTGCCCACTAACTCCTATGTGGGACCTTATTCAATGCTTTCTGAAAGTCCAGGTACACGACATCTACTTGCTCTCCCTTGTCCATTTTCCTATTTACAAAAAATTCCGGAAGATTAGTCAAGCATGATTTCCCCTTCGTACATCCATGCTGACTCGGACCGATCCTATTACTGCTATCCAAATGTTCGGCTATCTCATCTTTTATAATTGACTCCAGCATCTTCCCCACCACCGATGTCAGGCTAACTGGTCTATAATTCCCTCTTTTCTCTCTCCCGCCTTTCTTAAAAAGTGGGATAACATTAGCTACCCCCCAATCCACAGGAACTGATCCT
This sequence comes from Malacoraja senta, assembly GCA_038087875.1. Taxonomy (NCBI): domain Eukaryota; kingdom Metazoa; phylum Chordata; class Chondrichthyes; order Rajiformes; family Rajidae; genus Malacoraja; species Malacoraja senta. The sequence continues at coordinate 1,573,705 of CM075990.1, read as the reverse complement.
GAGTCTATAGAACATTGGAAAATTATCACCAATGCATCCACGACTTCTAGAGCCACTTCCTTAAGTACCCTGGGATGCAGACCATCAGGCCCTGGGGATTTATCAGCCTTCAGTCCCATCAGTCTATCCAACACAATTTCCTGCTTAATGTGGATTTCCTTCAGTTCTTCCGCCACCCCAGATCCTCTGGCCACTACTAAATCAGGAAGATTGTTTGTGTCCTCATTAGTGAAGACAGATCCAAATCACCTGTTCAACTCATCTGCCATTTTCTTGTTCCCCATAATAAATTAACCTTTTTCGGTCTTCAATGGCCCTACTTTGTTCTTAACTATTTTTTTCCTCTTCACATACCTACAGAAGCTTTTACTACCCTGCTTTATATTCTTGGCTAGCTTATCTTCGTACCTCATCTTTTCTCCCCGTATTGTCTTTTGGTTATCTTCTGTTGTTCTTTAAACATTACCCAATCCTCTTGCTTCCCGCTCATCTTTGCTACGTTGTACTTCTTCGCTTTAATTTTTATACTGTCCCTGACGTCCCTTGCCAGCCATGGTCGTCCCTTTCTCCCCTTGGAATCTTTCTACCTCCGAGGAATGATCCTGCATCTTCTGTATTATTCCACGAAGCACCTGCCGTTTTTGTTCCACTCTCATCCCTGCTAGTGTATCGTTCCAGTCAATTTTGACCAGCTTCTCCCTCATTGCCCCATAGTCCCCTTTATTCAACTGCAAAACTGACACCCTTCTCCCTCTCCAATTGTAGATTAAACCTTACCATGTTATGGTGACTGCCTCCTAATGGCTCATTAACCTCGAGGTCCTTTATCAAATCCTGTTCATTACACAACACTATATCTGGAATTGCCTTCCCCCTCGTAGGCTCCAATTCAAGCTGTTCTAAGAATCCATCACGAAGGCACTCTACAAAGTCCCTTTCTTGGGGTCCAGTACCAACCTGATTTTCCCAGCTACCTGCATGTTGAAATCTCCCATAACAACCACAGCATTACTTTTGCTACATGCCAATTCTAACTCCTGATTCAACTTGCGCCCTATGTCCAGGCTACTATTTGGGGGCCTGTAGATTAGTCCCATTTGGGTCTTTTTACCCTTACAATTCCTTAGTTCTATCATACTGACTCCACATCTCCTGTTTCAATGTCACCCCTTACAAGGAACTGAATTTCATTGCTCACCAACACGGCAACCACACCCCCTCTGCCCGTCTTCTGTCTTTTCGATAGGTGGTATACCCTTGAATATTCAGTTCCTAGCCCTGGCCGTCTTGCAGCCATGTCTCAGTAATTCCCACAACTGGAGGACCCAGGGCAGCCGGTCCACCCAGTCCGGACCCGTAAGCCGGGCCTTCAGCGCCGACTTAAGGTGTCGATGGAACCTTTCGACCAGCCCATTAGCCTGCGGGTGATAGGCGGTTGTATAGTGTAACTGGGCGGCGTAGAGCTGTGCTAGGGCTGACCACAAGGAAAGGTGAACTGGGCACCCCGATCCGTGGTGATGTCAGAGGGCGCCCCGAACCCGGCGATTCAGTGGGCCGCCAAAGCCCGCGCAAGCCTCGGTGGAGGTATCCGTAAGTGGCATCGCCTCTGGCCACCGCGTGAAATGGTCCACGATGGTGAGCAGTGCGTGGCACCTCGGGACTGCGGCAAGGAACCTACGAGGTGCACGTGCACGTGCAGGAACCTGCCTTCGGGGTCGGCAAAATCCTGCACCGGAGGCCGTACGTCTCACTGGACCTTGGAGGTCTGGCACGGGATGCAGGCGCTGGCCCAGGAAGCTACCTGCTTACGGAGTCCGTGCCAGACAAACTTGGCTGCCAACAGGGTGGACGTCGTGCGTATGGACGGGTGGGCCAGGCCACGGACTGCATCGAAAACTCGCCGTCTCCAACTAATGGGGATGACCGGAAGGGCGCGACCAGTGGAGACGTTGCACAGGATCTTGGTACTGGCTGTGCCGCAAGGAACATCGGCTAGCCAAAGGCCAGTGCTGGCAGTGCGATAGTCTGCCACACTGGTATCCATCCCTGCGCTGCTGCCACCTCGCCGTAGTCGACGGCAAATACAGAGGGAATGGCGGGGCTGGGACAAGGCGTCGGCGACGACGTTAAGCTTCTCAGCTACGTGCCGGATATCAGTCGTGAATTCTGAGACGTAGGCAAGGTGTCGCTGCTGTCGGGCAGACCATGGATCCGCGATCTTATTGAGGGCGAAAGTAAGGTGTTTGTGGTTCGTGAACACGGTGAACACGCAGTCCTCGAGGAAATACCTGAAATGCCTGACGGCCAGGTAGAGCGCTAGGAGCTCGCGATCAAAAGCGCTGTATTTGCACTCAGGGGCCCGCAGCTGCGAGCTGAAAACGCCAACGGCCGTCAACAGACTGCAGCAAAACTGCACCCACGGCAGCATCCGAGGCATCGACGGTGAGCGCTGTGGGAGCGGCCGCGCGGGTGCACCAGCATAGCGGCGTAGGCCATGGCTTCCTTAGCACCCTCAAACGCCGTGTCTGCCTCCGCGGACCACGCCAGATCCCGCGGTTTGCCGCCAGGCACCGGAAAACGGGGCGCATGACGGCAGCATCCATCCAAATTCAGCATGGCGGCAAACTCCTGTAGCCCCTTGACGGTGAGCGGCGGGGGAAACTGCCGGATGGCCTCAACTTTCGCAGGGAGCAGGGTAGCACCCTGTGGGGTAACGCGGTGTCCCAGGAATGAAATGGAATGCACGCCAAACTGGCACTTCGCGGGGTAAATTACCAGGCTGTGTTCGCGGAGGCGCCGAAATAAAGATGTGGGTGACGTGCTCCATCTGGGAAACGCTGGCGACAAGAATGTCATCCAAATAAATGAAAACAAAAGGCAGGCCTTGACCGACCTCGTCCATGAGCCACTGGAACGCCTGCCGAAAGGCATCCGAAGCCACTCGAACAGGCCGAATGGGATGATAGTGGAGGTTTTCGGAACGTCATCGTGGTGGACTGGGATTTGGTTGTAACCCCGGACGAGGTCAACCTTAGAGAAGAACGCGGCGCTCTCGAGGTGCGCGGAGAAATCCTGGACATGAGGCACAGAGCAACGGTCTGCCGTGGTTACCAGGTTAAGGCGCCTGTAATCAATACACGGTCTCCACCCCACGGATGCTTTTGGGACCCTATGTAGCGAGGAGGCCACGGGCTATCAGACCGCCGGTCATTGCCCATGTCCTCCATCAGTTGGAATTCATCGCGGGCGATGCGCAGCTTGTCTGGCGGGAGGCGGCGCGCCCGGGCATGCACAGCTGGGGCTCCAGGGGGGGGCT
>CM075990.1:1523185-1570189 GCA_038087875.1 Malacoraja senta | reverse complement strand
GGAGACGAGGGCGTGCCTTCCTCACGGAGCCGCCAAGGCGAAAGGCACGCTGGTGCTAGCACAGAGCTGATGGCGCAGATATCTTGATGTCTGGTCATCCATAGTTCGTCGGCCCACTCCGCGAGTTGCAGGGGATCGGTGAAATCCGTACCCGGCGAGCATCAGGAATGCCTGTTCGAACTACAGTCATGGGCGGTGGCCGTCCATGAGCACGAGCATCTTGGCCATGAGTATGGATGGCTGGCGATCTCCCAAATCGTCCATGTGAAGGATGCGGGCAGCACGGTCCCGGCGGCTGAGTCCAAAGGTGTGCAAAAGGAGGGCCTTGAGGCCGTCATAGTTAGTGGCTGCGGGAGGGTCCCGCACATATGGCAGTAGACTGGAGGCGGACTCCTGCGGCAGGGCTCCCATCAACGATGTGGTGCAGAAGAAACTGCGCCTCAACATGTGCAAAACAACACCTGAGGTAGATCAGGCCAAAACACGGGCACTTTCAGGCAGACGGCGTTTTGATGGGCGTCTGGAGCGGCGGCGGGAAGTTAGTTGTCCTGTATTGTGTCGTCCAATCTTCGGTTGGACACGTCGGGGTCACCAATTTGGCGGATGAGACAAGAGTTGATTTTCCAAAACAGTTTTATTAATACAATAATGCAATCAACGGAACAACTCAACACAGCCAATACACAGCCACAACGGTGGTCCAGAACGACTGAAGGGCTGACGCCCTAAAAACGCGCGAAACACTACGCTTTCCCAGAATCACATGTACGAGGAACCCAACCGCAGGGCTCGATTACCATCCGGCACCAGCAGGTGCCGCTACTACAGCAACAAATATGTTTTTGCTGAATTGATCGGTTTATTGAACATTCCGAATTAACATAATACATACAGTACATCAGCTCAGAAACAGGCCCTTCAGCCCACAAAATCAGTGTCTAACATAATGCCAAATTAATCTAAACTACTCTGAAGAAGGGTGTCAATCCGAAACGTCACTCATTTCTTCTCTCCAGAGATGCTGCATGTCCCGGTGAGTTACTCCAACTTTTTGTGTCTATCATCTTTAATCTAATCTAATTTGAAATATTCTTAAATGCCACTATCGTATCTGTGCGTGTGGCGGCACCTAGCGGCAGCGGTTCGACTACAGTCTGTCTTTTTTTATTTTTGTCTTGTTAAATGTATGTCTTGAGCTAGTTTTTATTCTTTTTTTAGCTGTGTATATGTGGGGGGTGGAGGGGGGGGCTGTGGGGGAACCCGTTTAAACTCTTCCCTGTCGGGTCTCGGATGTCGTTGGGCCTAACATCGAGGAGCCGGCGGCGGCCTCCGGCCGGGGTCTAACCTGAGGGCTCCAGTTGCGGAGCCTGCGGAACTGGCCGTCTTCGGAGCGGGAAGAGCTGTGGTGGCGCAGGGCTGCGACCCGAGTTTGGAGCTTCGGAGGCTTCTGCTGCAGGCCCGGTGGACAGTAACATCAGGAACTCGCAGGTCCCTGGCGGGAGACCGCTTTTCCGAGCTCCGCAACGGCAACTTCTCCCGCTGGAATCGCGGGGTTTAAAGGACACGGAGCCGGGGCCTAACATTGCCCGGCACGGCTTAAACGGCCACAGGACTTACCGGGGGCTTAACGTCGGAGCCCCAGTTCGCATCGACGCTGCAGTTGGACAGCTGGACCGCGGGAGAAGAACAAAGGGAAGAGATAAGACGTTGCCTTCCATCACAGTGAGGAGGTGTTGGAGATTCACAGTGATGGATGTTTATGTAAACTGTGTCAAGTGTGGGTCTTGGGTTTTTTTGTAATGTAAAAACTGTTGGAAACGAAATTTTCGAAGGTTCCCCCTCCCCACACCCCCCTCCCCCACCACCCCTCCCCACACAGCTCCGCTCTGCCTACCACCCCTCCCCCACCCCCCGTCATCCACACCCCCATCTCCCACACGCGCTCGTCCCCTACACCCCCACACCCCCTCCCACATCGCCCCCCCTACCCCGCACCACCCCTCCCCCACAAAAGCAACCAAGCGCAACATATCACACTTTCTCCGTTTAAATTTTATCGTCCATTCCTCTCCTATTTATGTAGCTGAGCTATATCCCGCCGTATACCATGCACGAAACAGTGCCGTTCTGAAGGGTGAGCTACATGGCCAATTTATTTTCCGACAGCATGTCTGTGGTATTTGAGTGGAAACCGGGGTACCTGCTGGAAATTCAATGTCACATGCAGGCAGAAAGACACCAAAGAACACCGGAGGTTAACGTTGAACCTTGATTGAGCGGCACTGACGGCTGCGTCACGAACAAAAGCGTTGGAATAAATCATACATCTATGAACGCTGATTTAAATTTTAAAGTCTTATATACCATTGCCGAAACCCGGGATTGAACCAGGGACCTTTAGATCTTCAGTCTAACGCTCTCCCAACTGAGCTATTTCGGCTACTTTACCACTGCTGAAGGAAATTCAGTTCACTTCCAACTCATGAATCCGGGCATAGTCGTTCACATAATTCTGCCCCTATTTTATATAACGCACCGTGTTCATCAGATGTGGTAATCCCGCTGTTGAACATTTTTGTCATTTCCGAATACAAATCTCACCAGACAAGTGAAACAGAGAATTCTCGCCATCTTCCACCTCAGTCCTTGGCCGACGAAGACTGGTCAGGTCACTGAACCACACGCCCTGTAACTTCAGGGACAGAGGCAGAGCAGAAGAGGGTTTCCCATTGGTCTGATCGGGACCTGAGTTCTGTGTTCTGTTTCACAGGGACATGGCTCACTCCCCAGACTCAGCAGTCCAGCTTGAAGGGTTCTCCATCCACCGTAGGCAGGCATCTGGGAAAGGGAGAGGTGGGGGCATCTGCCTCATGGTCAACTCTGCGTTGTGCTCAGATGTGGCAGTCCTGTCCAACTCCTGCTCTCCACAACTAAAACATCTGGCGGCGAAGTGCCAGGGGTCTACATCCCACCCCAGGCAGGCATCCATATGGCACTGGGGGAGCTGCACGCCGTGGTCAACAAACACCAGACGTCTTACCCCGAGTCGTTTACCGCCATAGCTGGGGACTTCAAGAAAGCCAACCTGAAGAAATCACTCCCTAACTTTCACCAACATGTCTCCTGCTGCACCAGAGGACCAAACACCCTCGACCATTGCTACACCATCATTAAGGATGCCTATCGCTCTATCCCTCGCCCTCACTTCAGCAAATCCGACCACACCGCGGTGCTGCTTCTTCCTGCCTACAGGCAGCAATTAAAGGGCGCACCCCCAGAGATGGGGACTGTACAGAGCTGGTGATGGGGGGGGGGGGCAGAGGAACAACTCCAGGACTGTTTGGAATCTGTAGACTGGGCAATGTTCAGGGACTCGGCAACGGACATGAACGAATACGCCACACTCGTCAGAGACTTCATTAAGAAATGTGTGGAGGAATGCATCCCTACAAAAACCTTCCGAGTGTTGCCCAATCAGAAACCTTGGATGTACTTTGAGATCCGCACTCTTCTGAAGACCAGGCACTGGGCATTCATGTCTGATGATACAGTGGTCTACAAGAAGTCCAGATACGACCATGAGGCCATCAAAAGGGCCAGAAGGGACTTCTGCTCCAAGCTGGAGGATGAGACATATGTTCGGCAGCTGTGGCGAGGCCTCAATGTAATCACCTCCTACAAGGTGAAATCAGGAGGCAGCTCGAATGTTGGCGAAACATCACTCCCTGACGAGCTCAATGCGTTTTATATACGCTTTGATAGGGTGAACGCTGATGTGCCTTCTCGAGCCCCCGCTGCGATAGTATTTCAGTCTCAGTCACAGAGGCCGGCGTCAGAAAATCCTTCAGAGGGGTGAACCCTCGAAAGGCGCCTGATGGTATACTAGGTCGAGTTCTAAAAAATTGTGCGGGCCAACTAGCTGGAGTTTTTGCGAACATTTTCAACCTCTCACTTCTGAGGTCTGAGGTTCCCACCTGCTTTAGAAGGGTATCAATTATATCGGTGCCCAAGAAGAGCAAGGTGACGTGCCTCAACGACTATCGACCAGTGGCACTAACGTCGGTGGTGATGAAGTGCTTTGAGAGGCTGATTATGGCGCAAATCAACTCCTACCTCGACAAAAAACTGGACCTATTGCAGTTTGCCTACCGCCACAACAGATCAATGGTGGATGCGATCTCGCTGGCTCTCCACTCCGCTCTGGACCATTTGGACAACAAAAATTCATATGTCAGGGTGTTATTCATTGATTACAGCTCGGCATTTAATACAATCATCCCATCCAAGCTGGTTAGCAAGCTCTCAGATCTGGGTCTCTGCGCATCCCTCTGCAATTGGATCGTCGACTTCCTCATTCAAAGACCACAGACTGTTCGTATTGGTGGAAATGTGTCAGCCTCGATAACAATTAGCACGGGAGCACCTCAAGGCTGCGTGCTCAGACTCCTGCTGTGCTCACTCTATACTTATGACTGCATAGCCGGTCATAGTGCGAACTCCATCATCAAGTTCGCTGACGACACAACTGTTGTGGGACGTATCATTGATGGGTATGAGTCAGAGTATAGAAGTGAGATCGTCCGACTGACCAAATGGTGCCAGCACCAAAACGTGGCCCTCAACACCAGCAAAACCAAGGAACTGATTGTGGACTTTGGTAGGGGTAGGATGGGGACCCACTGTCCCGTTTATATCAACGGGTCGATGGTGGAGAGCATCAAGAGCTTCAAATTCCTGGGCGTGCATATTTCTGCAGAACACTGATGCAATTATTAAGAAAGCACATCAGCGACTCTACTTCCTGAGAAGATTACGGAGAGTCGGTATGTCAAGGGGGACGCTCTCTAACTTCTACAGCTGCACAGTAGAGAGCATGCTGACCGTTTGCATCGTGGCTTGGTTCGTCAACTTGAGCGCCCAGGAGCGGAAAAGACTACAACAAGTAGTAAACACTGCCGAGTCCATCATCGGGTCTGACCTCCCTACCATCGAGGGGATCTATCGCAGTCGCTGCCTCAAAAAGGCTGGCAGCATCATCAAGGACCCACACCATCCTGGCCACACACTCATCTCCCTGCTACCTTCAGGTAGAAGGTACAGGAGCCCGAAGACTGCAACGTCCAGGTTCAGCAGTAGCTACTTCCCCACAGCCATCTGGCTATTATACTCAACTGAAACAAATCGCTGAACACTAATAGACCATTATCTGTTTATTTGCACTTTATCTGCTTATTTATTGATGTTTGTATATATTTATTTAATGGTATATTGACTCACTGATACGATATGTTCTGTATTCGTGCCTACTATATTCCGTTGTGCTGATGCAAAGCAAGAATTTCATTGTCCTATCTGGGACATATGACAATAAACTCTCTTGCCTTGACTTCTTGATACTCAAATCCCAGGTCACAACAGAGCAGAAGCACAGTGATCGGATGGGGTATTTCGGCCCTCCAATATCTTCCGTCGAAAGTATGCGCAATCATTGAATGTCACCTGTGACACCTTTCTAGCCCATCACTACCCCGCGCAACGTGGTTACAAACAATGTATGTAGGAAAGTTCTGCAGATCTGAAGAAGGGTCTCGACCCGAATCGTCACCCATTCCTTCTCTCCAGAGATGTGGCCTGCCTGCTGAGTTACTCCAGCATTTTGTGCCTATCTTTGGTCACAAACAATATGTATATATCAGTTTAATTTAGCTAACATTAATTGACCATTACATCGTGCAGCGAGATACAATGAAAAACTGTGTGTTACGTGCTGACCAGTCAGAGAAAGGACTTTACATGATAGTAATCAAGCTGTCCACAGTGTGCAGATAAAGGATAAAGGTAACCTACAGGAAGGAAATGCAGATGCTGGTTTGAACCGAAGAGAGACACAGAATGCTACAGTAACTCAGCGGGACAGGCAGCATCTCTGGAGAGAAGAAATGGGTGACGTTTCGGGTCGTGACTTCTTCAGGCTTAAACGTATAACTTAATGGTTAAACTGAATGTAGATACCGTCCAATAAAGTCCGATTAAAGATACATCGAAGGTCTCCAATGAGGTAGATGGAAGGTCAGGACCGCTCTACAGCTGGTGAGAGGACGGATCAGTTGCCTTATAATAGCTCTGATATATCATCTACCCACTCCTTGTCGAAGTCGTTCCTAACTTTGCACCTGAACGTCCGTCGCGGTGAGTTTTATTGAAGCACAACAGTGGACTTCGCACACAATTACTTCATCTAGTTGATGCAGGAAAATGTTCCCTGATTTTGGGGAGTCCAGAACAAGGTGTCACAGTTTAAGAATAAGGGGTAGGCCACTGTGGACTGAGATGAGGAAAAACGTTTTCACCCACAGATTTGTGAATCTGTGGAATTCTTAGCCACAGAAGGCAGTGCACGCCAATTTACTGGATGTTTCCAAGAGAAAGTTAGATTTAGCTTTTAGGACTAAAGGAATCAAGGGATATGGTGAAAAAGCAGGAGCGGGATACTGATTTTTGATGATCGGTCATGATCAGATAGAATGACGGTACTGGCTCGAAGGGCCGAATGGCCTGCTCCTGCACCTACTTTTCCATGTTTCTATGTTTTTCTATGAGTCTACGTTTGGTCTCACCGATGTAAAGGAGCCCACATTAGGAACAGCGGATGTAGTTAATGTGGTTCGAGGAGGTACGTGTGAACCGTTGTCTCACCTGGAGGGTCTGCTGAACCAATACTTGAAACAATAACCACAGAGCTGTCACTGAGTTAAGAGCTCTCAGCCATTGTCGTTTTATTTAACGATAAAGAAAACACATCTTCCAGTTAATCCTGGGGGGGGGGGGACGGGGAAACGGGCACTTGTTTGAGAGCTGGGAGACAAACCCCCTCCCCCCTCCCGCATGTTTTGTGCCCTGGGCGCAACAGCCAGTCCCATGTCGGCTCGCCTGCCCCGCGACTAGCTGAAGCGTCCAGGTCAGCTCGCTTGTCCCAGGTCTGGGCTTAGGGCCCAGGTCGCCTGCGTGCCCGGGACTGGCTGTAGCGCCCAGGTCAGCTCGCCTGCCCGGGAATGGTTGTGGCGCCCAGAGGGGCTCGCCTGCCCCGGGAATGGCTGTAGCGTCCATGTCGGCTTGCAGGTCTTGCTGTAGCGCCCAGGTCGCCTACGGGTACCAGGGACTGGCTGCAGTTCCCAGTTCGCCTGCGTGCCCTGGGACTGGCTTCAGTTCCAGTGTCGCGAAAGTAATTGAAAAAATATACGTTTGCGGGCCGGATGATTTTGGGTTGCGGGCCGGATCCGGCCTGTAGGCCCTAGGTTGCCGACCGCTGTCCTAGACGTTAGGCCTCATTGTGCCCCCCCCCCACCCCTGATGTTTTAAAACGATTCACGCCCATGCATCGGATCTCTGGATGCTGTCAATGGAGGAGGTATAGAGACACGTGTCAAAAGCAGGAACGGGATACTGATTTTAGATGATCAGCCATGGTAAGATAGAATGACGGTACAGACTCGAAGCGCACAATGGCCGGCTCCTGCACCTATTTTTCTATTTTTTTTACTATGTCTACGTTTTGTCTCACCGATGTAAAGGAGCCCACATCAGGCACAGCGGATGCAGTAAATGTGGTTCGAGTAGGTACATGTGAACCTTTGTCTCAGCTGGAGGGTCTGCTGAAAACAATACTTGAAACAATAACCCCAGACCTGTCGGAAATGGGTTGAGATGAGAAGATGTGATTAATGGTGGCATCCCTCAGGACGTGACGGGAATGTCGGAGGATAATGTGTTGGCTGGAGTCTGGTGGGTTGAAAAGTGAGGATCTGGGGAACTGTCTTTGTTGCGACTGGGCGAACAGAAAGCAAGAGCAGAACTACGGGACACTGAGGTGTGAGGCTCTCCTCTATGAGAGAAGAGGAAAACCCACGTTCCTTGAATAAGGAAATCTCACCTATCCGAGTATGGGACACGTCCCCTCCCCACCAATTTGCAGTCTAAAGAACCATTTCCAGCCATTTCCGCATACGCCCGTCACTGCACAACTCCCTGGTCCCATCTCCACCCCTTTCTTCAACTCACTTTCTCAACTCAACTCACAACTTTCTTCCCACTCAAACCTCCCCCTTCCCAGTTACTTTCCCCTGCATCAGCAGGAGATGCAACACCTGTCCCAATGCGCCCCCCAAACCTCCGTCCAAGGACCCCGACAGTCTTTTCAGGTCCGGCAGAGGTTAATTTGCACCTCCTCCAACTTCATCTACTGTATCCGTCACCCATTCATTCTCTCCAGAGATGCTGCCTGTCCTTCTGAGTTACTCTACCTTTTTCTGCCTATCTGCCTCTCCCCTGGCATCAATCTGAACAAGAGTCTCGACCCGTAACGTCACCCATTCCTTCTCTCCAGAGATACTCCCGATCCTGCTGAGTTACTTCAGCATTTTATTTTTAATTGTCTACTGTATATCGTGTTGTTACCTGCGAACAAGGCAACAAGGCGAATTCCTTGTATGTATACATACTTGGCTAATAAAATTCATTAAATTCAATTCATTTTGTGTCTATCTCCGGGTATGCAACGGGCGAGTCTCAGCCGGGAGAACAGTCTTGCTGATCGCCGTCACTCTTTAGCCGGCAGATTCCCTGGGTCCTGCAGTACTCCGCTGCTGCACATTGTCACTACCTGCTCCTGCCTTGTTGCTCCGGAGTGTACAGCAGCCGTTAGGTCGCCAAGTGTGAAACCCGGTAGACGTATAGGTTGCACTTGAAGTGAACTTGTGAAGGCACCGGATAAGTTCCGCAAACAGTCAACGTGACCTACTGGCCCTTCAACACTGAAATAATCTGATATTCAGTTAATCGCATTGACGGGATTGGGACATTAATGGGATATGGGGATTGGACAAAATAAACAGCCGGGTGTGGGTGAATCCACGGCTGCAGCTCGTTTTATTTAACGATAAAGAAAACACATCTTCCAGTTAATCCTGGGGGGGGGGGGGGGGAACGGGGAGACGGGCATTTGTTTGAGAGCTGGGAGACAACCCCCCTCCCCCCTCCCGCATGTTTTGTGCCCTGGGCGCAACAGCCAGTCCCATGTCGGCTCGCCTGCCCCGCGACAAGCTGAAGCGTCCAGGTCAGCTCGCTTGTCCCAGGTCTGGATTTAGGGCCCAGGTCGCCTGCGTGCCCCGGGACTGGCTGTAGCGCCCAGGTCAGCTCGCCTGCCCGGGAATGGTTGTGGCGCCCAGAGGGGCCCGCCTGCCCCGGGAATGGCTGTAGCGTCCATGTCGGCGTGCAGGTCTTGCTGTAGCGCCCAGGTCGCCTACGGGTACCAGGGACTGGCTGCAGTTCCCAGTTCGCCTGCGTGCCCTGGGACTGGCTTCAGTTCCAGCGTCGCGAAAGTAATTGAAAAAATATACGTTTGCGGGCCGGATGATTTTGGGTTGCGGGCCGGATCCGGCCTGTAGGCCCTAGGTTGCCGACCGCTGTCCTAGACGTTAGGCCTCATTGTGCCCCCCCACCCCCACCCCCGATGTTTTAAAACGATTCATGCCCATGCATCGGATCTCTGGATGCTGCCTGTCCTTCTGAGTTACTCCACCTTTTTCTGCCTATCTGCCTCTCCCCTGGCATCAATCTGAACAAGAGTCTCGACCCGTAACGTCACCCATTCCTTCTCTCCAGAGATACTCCCGATCCTGCTGAGTTACTTCAGCATTTTATTTTTAATTGTCTACTGTATATCGTGTTGTTACCTGCGAACAAGGCAACAAAGCGAATTCCTTGTATGTATACATACTTGGCTAATAAAATTCATTAAATTCAATTCATTTTGTGTCTATCTCCGGGTGTGCAACGGGCGAGTCTCAGCCGGGAGAACAGTCTTGCTGATCGCCGTCACTCTTTAGCCGGCAGATTCCCTGGGTCCTGCAGTACTCCGCTGCTGCACATTGTCACTACCTGCTCCTGCCTTGTTGCTCCGGAGTGTAGAGCAGCCGTTAGGTCGCCAAGTGTGACACCCGGTAGACGTATAGGTTGCACTTGAAGTGAACTTGTGAAGGCACCGGATAAGTTCCGCAAAGAGTCAACGTGACCTGCTGGCCCTTCAACACTGAAATAATCTGATATTCAGTTAATCGCATTGACGGGATTGGGACATTAATGGGATATGGGGACTGGACAAAAGAAACATCCGGGTGTGCGTGAATCCACGGCTGCAGCTCAGTCGGTGCCCTCTGCTTTTAGATTGAAGTGTGATCGGAAGATCGGCCCGAATGAATGTGGGAGCGACACAGAACATGATAATCAGAATATTCAGCAACAGGGCTGCTGGAATAGGATAATTTAAATAATTTAAAATTCATTGCGAAAACCTCTGGAACGGTGTAGCCGACCAGGACAGACAGCAGAGTCATAACAACCGGATGGGGTAGAGTGTCAGAAATAAAGAAAGTAAAATGGAGAAAAAAATAGAAGATAGAAGTGGGTACGTGAGAAAAGGAAGCAAAGCCTGCAAACGGTGTAAGATCAGTGATGAAAACAACAAAATTAGCAAAAAGGAGCACACAAGCTAAGAATGTTTCTGTCAGAGCTGAGTGGCGCAGCGGAAGCGTGCAGAGGTCGAGGGATCGAAACCATCCTGTGCTATTCTATCAATGGATACTTTTGAGAAAATACCGTCCGTTCACACGCGTGCACAACGCATATTTCCTTTCATTCGGGGAAATTCCTATTTCAACAAAGTTTCGCCTCATTGCATCATTTTATGAGTTTTATTGGAGAATCCGTAGGTGACACCATGGTCCCCGTTATGCTCCGCCGTCGACCAATTAATTCATAATATTCTCTGCTGCATAATATCCATTGGTCTGTTGCGAGCATGCAGCCCTGCCAGTAGCGTGTTAGTTTTTCTACTTTTTTTGTTTTTTTAGTGTCTTAATGTGTGTTTTTAATGTATCTCTGTGTGTCTTGCGTGGTGGTTGGTGTGTGTGTGTGTGTGGGGGGGGGGGGGGGGGCTAAGGGGGGGAACCGTTTCGGTCGCCTCCTCCACGGAGAGGCGACTTTTTCCATGTCACCTCCCCCGTGGCCTAGCATCGAGGATTGGTGAGGCCTTTCCCGGAGATGTGCCCGGGGCTTCAGCAGCGGGCGCAGCGAGGACGCTTTCGTCGCGGAGCGGGCGAGCCCTCGCCGGGGGTCGCCAGAGGGGAGCGCTCCCTTCGTTGGCCCCCGGCAGCCTGCGCGGCGTCTGGAGCCTGGGATCCCTCTTTGGGGTCATGGGAGGAGAAGAGCTCCGACCGCCGACCCGCGGCATACTTCTACCGCGGGCGCGGCGGGGACTTACCATCCGAAGCGGGGTCCCTCGCCTGGGATCCCTGGAGAGGAGCTCCGACCGTCGGCCCTGCAGTCTCCGGTGCTTCTTGCTGCGGCGCGGAGGGGACTTTAGCACTTCGACCGCCGGCCTGCGGCCTACACCAACTTGAAGCCGCGGTCTCCGATTCAGGACCTGCCTGGACTTACCGTGTCTGAACATCTGGACGCCCGCAGCGGCGACTGCGGAGTGTGAGGTCCCGACCACGGGGGGAAATGGAGGAGGACTGGCCAATTTCTGTGCCTTCCACCACAGTGATGAATGTTTGTGTACATTTTTTATTGTGCATTGTGTGTGTTTTTTTTATTATACCGCTGCTGGCAAGTTCATTTCACTTGCACTGCGTTCTGTTCATAAGGGATAGGAGGAGAATTAGGCCATTTGGCCCATCAAGCCTACTCCGCCATTCAATCACGGCTGATCTATTTCTACCTCCTTACCCCATTATCCTGCTTTCTCCTCATAACATCTCCCCGTGGTATAGAACAGGAAATGGTGGAGCAAATGGATCAGCTCCCGTGTTCTTCATTGCAACTTTGATACAGAGATAAACACGTTCTTGTTCAGTAGCAGAGAGATTGGGGGAGCGGGGAATGGGTAGAACAAGGGTGATATCTTTGATCATCACTGAGGGTAGTTGTCTACGGGACAGGTGGTGGGAAATGGGATGCGAGTTAATGAGCTATATCTGGTCGGCATGGAAATAGTGGGCCGAAGGGTTTTTGTTCTGAAGGCAGTCTATGTCGGAGTGGAGGGAGAGTGAGGAGAGAGAGTCCACGGGGAAATATACAGGTAGCTGACGGCACTCTGTGTAAGAAGGAACTGCAGATGCTGGTTTAAACCGAAATTAGACACAAAAAGCTTCAGTAACTCAGTGGGACAGGCAGTATCTCTGGAGAGAAGGAATGGGTGGCGTTTCGGGTCGAGACCCTTCTTCAGACTTCCCCATTCAGTCACCTATTCCTTCTCTCCAGAGATGCTGCCTGTGCCGCTGAGTTATTCCAGCTTTTTGTGTCTATCTTCGGCACTCGGTGTAAACCAGACAGAAGGCAGCCCACACTATTCCATCGGCGAGTGGGGAACGGAACCGTCTCCAGTGCAGTGTGACTCTGTGACTCGAGCACAGTCCCGCTGCCGCTTGTGACAGCAAATGCAGAATACAACTCGCAGTTCCGGTTACATGCGTCTGGAAAATGAAAACGCCTGTTTATTAAATAATTGAACACGAGCATGTACTTGAATAAGTAACCGGATCGCGGAAGAAGCCGAGAGCTCACAAGTCAAACAGTGAGAAGTGAATGTCTGAAAGTTGCAGGATTTTGGTGAAGGAAAATAGGAAGATTAAACGAGAACTTACCAGTTTGAAGTTTGATCTTTATTTTATGAGGAGTTACGATGAGGGATTACGTGAAGAAGCCCGCCAGCCCGCATGCGCCTCAACCTTCAAAGCAGCGGTGTGAAGTCACAGATAACTGTTGTTGACCTGAATATAGTAAGATTCGAGAAACTAGAACTACCAGCTGACCTTTATGAGGAGAGGGTTGGGAGCGGAGGGCACGTATTCCCTCATCGTAACCCCTCATAAAATAAAGATCAAACTTCAAACTGGTAAGTTCTTGTTTAATCTTACTATTTTACTTCGGAGTCACGTGAGTGACTACGTGAAGATTTCAAAGCTCTGCGAATTCATGCTGTGGACACGAGTCCATACGTCACACACTGCATCAGTTGACCAAGGATGAGTGAAAATAATAATGCATTCAGACATGACATAGATTTCAAACATGCTGATGCTTGTTAATGAGCAAATGAACTTAAATTGGAATTGGTAAATACCCCCGGTCTGGCAATGGGTTAGTTATAAAACGTTTGTAAAGTTCGTTCGTTTGATCATCCTGCAGTCGCTAGGACATGGCCGAGTAGAACCTCCATAACCCTTGCTGCTGAAGTTGTTGCAGCCCTCGTAGAGTGAGATTTGAAAACATCAGTATCCACTCCTGCACAAGCCAGAACAACCTGGTGATGGTCTGTATTAATACCTTCTTATGAGGTTTATTGTAACTAACAAACCTTACTAGTTCAGAGCCTCTAAGGCTCTTGGTGGCCTTAACGTACTTTTGTAGATAAATGACCACACACAACCGAAGGCCATGGGGTATGCCATGAAAACTAGTCTGAGACCGAACGCCCCTGGTCTACTCTGCTTGACTAAGTCATAAACATAAAACGTGATAATATTTGCAGATGTAACCATCCTGTCCAGTTGCAGCTCATGCAACGACTGGACCCGTTGCGCTGAAACCAGCGCCATGAGCATAACCACTTTGTAAGTGAGTTTGACCAAGGACACAGATGTAGCTAGAGCCCACTGGCGAAGCAGCGTGAGCACCACGTTTACATCCCATATCACCGAATACCTGGGCCTAAGGGAATATGAGTTGATGATACCCTTCATAAACCAGGATATCAGAGGGTGAGACCCGCCAGAGTGGTGTCCCGATCCCATCAACAAGTATGACGACAAGGCACTTCTGGCACCATTTATGGCACTATAACTCAATCCCTCAACAAAATATAATTTTGAGAGGAATTCCAACCCATCTGTTATACATGCCGTCACATACGATATGTAGGACTGTAACAGAACACTTCCTATTTCTTGATATAGGAGATGTACTGTTTCTTGGTACTATCTCTCCAGGCCGCAGTGATCACGTACACCGTACGATCTGAAAGTCCGAGCCCCATAAAATGTCTTCTTAGAATCTGCAAACTAACAAATTGATTTGATCATGCAGTGGATGGTCCTCCCCAGTCACGGGGTGAACCAGCAGATTTCTGCGTTTGGGAACGGCCATACAAGGCTCTGATATTATTCCTAGTATCAGTGGGAACCATGGCTGCATAGGCCAGTCAGGCATTACCAACATGCCTTACGCGGAATATTGCTCTATTTTTGCAAGTGCCGACTGATGAGACAAAATGGAGGGAAATGCCTAAAAGAACATTCCTCCCCAGTGTAGCGAGAATGCATCCATCGCCACTGCCCCTGGGTCTGGCTGCCATGCTGTCCGGTGTTGCATACCGAGCAACAATGTCGTTCACACGTAAGATCGAACATCCATTCTGTCTTGTCATTAAATTTCCGTGACCTGGTGTCCGCCACCATGTTAAACCGACCTGGTAAGTAGGTAGCTGAAACCCAAATGTTTCTTGCAATACACCAGTACCAAATAAGGTTAGCCAGTTTATCCCAAGATACTGACTTGATTCCACCCATCTTATTAATATATGCCATTGCTGTAGTGTTGTCAATCTGTAGTTGAACATGCAGGAGATGCATATTCCCACCATAAGCCTTCAACACATAGAGTGCTCCCAGCACCTCTAAATAGTTGATACCATGTAACTGACAGCTTGATGACATGCACATTCCATCTACCACCATAGCTAGAGATGTAATTGGTAGCACCCCAACCTTGAGCACTGGCATCAGACTATAATTAAACTGAAGACTTGATGACCAAATGTTACTGGAGCAATGCCGAATATTGGTCATCCTCCACTGAAACTCGGAAATGGCTTCAGCTGGCAAGCGCATAGGTCTGATTAAAGAGACCTGCATGGTATACTAGTGCTTGCTCCTTTGCACATTCTGGTAATGCAAAGGCCCAAGCTGTGCAGCTGGAAAGCAGCCACTAATTTGCCAAGTACACTGGCTAATTGTCGAATAGAAGGTTGCCCCATAACAACGAGATTGTTACAGGCTTCTATTAATTCTAATCTCTTGCCCCAAGGCAGAGTCACAGACATGTGAAATAGAGTTAATGGTAAATCCCAAATACTCAATAATTCTAGATGGTATCAACTTGAATTAACTGGATGGTTGAGAACCCCAATCTCTCAAACATGAGTTTAGTGGTTGAAACAGCGAATTTAGCCAACTCCAGGGTTTTCCTTATGATTAGGATATCATCCAAATATGCCATAACAATATGATTTTGAGCTCGAAGTAGCCCAAGTACTGGCTTCAATAATCTGGTAAATAATCGGGCTGAAGTTAACCCATTAGGCAATGCTTTAAACTGCCACAGTTGCCTCATCCAGCTAAATTTCTTTGAGATCGATGCATGCCATATAACATCACTATGGAAACCAGTCGTTTGGCAGTAACAATGTTTTCCATTTTGAAATGTCTATACAGCACAAAACGAGTTAAGTCTAGTCAAAATATATTGGAAACAAATTGGTTCACGACTCTACTTCTCAATTGCCCCTTGTATATAACTTTTGAATTTCAGCTTGTACATCCAAACCTTCCTGTTGTGAATGGACAATGTCCGGTTTGGCGTATGCTGTGTGGGTGGCAATGAATTGAATTCAATTTGGAAACATTGTATACTGTGCAGTATAAACGAATCTGATGTTATCCAACGCCTTTCATTCTAAACAAGTGTAATATCACCAACTTGTAACTGATCCACACAACCCATGTGTCGGAAAGAACCAGACCCACATACCTGCATGGTTACCGGTGGTCTTACGGTAAGCCCAAATGCCCCTGATGTGGGTTCTATTCCCGTCCTTGATTTGGAGGGTAGGACTGCTGGGGTGCGTGGATTACACATTTTCCATGTGGGCCGGCTTGGGCCTTGGCCTGAAAACCTCAGCCCAGAGAATCAGCTTTCAAGCTACCACCAGCTTCAGTGAACTGCTTACTGCCGATGGAGGCATAAGGGTGTTTGTCGCCGAAATGGTGAAACGTTGCTCGTCGCTGGTACCTTGATTAGTCCGACAGCTTTGCTTCCTCATGGAGGTTTTTTACCTGTTTGGCTAGGTCTTCTCCAAGGAAAAGATTCGGCGGCTGGACGCCATCCGTAGACTCCCCAGATAGCGCTGTTCAGTGCAGGCACCTTCAGGAATGCACAATTTACAGGTGTATGTCCCTGTAATGATGTGACGTGAGGTCACTGATGCTTACCAAGCTTGTAATGTGAGGGAAAACTCTGCCCCCCCGGGTTTTCTGCCATAGGCTGGAAGCCAACTCTTCCTGCAGCGGCTCCTCCGTTTGCGAGGATATCGCAACCCTTGATGCCATGACAGAAAATCTTGAACCTCACGCATGTACTCCAGCATGTCTCACGGACATACTTCCGAGTTTGGAGTCAGTCACACACTGACCCCTCGCAATCCCCTCCACAGAGAGGGAGATTTGTAAGCAGCCGTGAAACAGGTGCTGCTGCAGGTCCCTGACGAGACCTGCGCTGATATGGCCCCGTTCCACGGACCATATCAGGATGGAGCATCTCCTCAGTGGGATGAACGCCCTGCGGACGCATCCATGCTCTCCCTGGGTAAACGTCCGAGGACGTACCCATGGAGGGGAACTCTCCTGGCCTGACTTGTCCCAGTCCAGGCCTGTCGGACTCCGTTCGGCTGCACAGCCTCTCGGGGTTGCAGGAGTCTGGAGTCGCTGACCGCCCTGTCAGCGACTTGGGTAGCGAACCCGTCCGCCGCCGGCTGCCCGCACTCCCGCGGAGCCGAGATTCCCCGCGGTCTCCGTAGCCGGGTTTCCCCGAGCCTTTATCCGCGGAGCCGGTATTCCCCGCGGTCTCCATAGCCGGGTTTCCCCGAGCCGGCATCTCCGCGGAGCCGGAATCCCCCCCGGTCTCCGTAGCCGGGATTCCCCGAGCCGGGTTTCCCCGCGGAGCCTGGATTTCGACCCCGAATGTCATCCAGCAGGTACTCTGTAAAAGAGCTTCCTGCAAGGAAAAGCACAACCTGAAATTAAGTTCGAAAACTTACCTGCAGGATTTTGAAACTTACCGCTGGAGTAGCGACGCGCCTGCCAGCCAGTCGTGCGCCATGCGTTAGACAGAATGAGGCGCATGCGGGCTGGCGGGCTTCTTCACGTAGTCACTCACGTGACTCCGAATTAAAATCTCAGGCTATTAACATGAAATTCTGCAACCTTGTGTAACTAACCCACAAACAACACTTTTACCCACTTTCCTCTTCGACTCGCATGCATTTCTCCTTCCCCTTCTCCCTCACCCCCTCCCGTTCCACCTACATACATTATGCTGCTTCACAACGCAAAACATGGTGATTCCTCGTTAGTATAGTGGTTAGTATCCCCGCCTGTCACGCGGGAGACCGGGGTTCAATTCCCTGACGGGGAGAAAGTTTTCCCCGTTCTAAATTTAACTGGAATTCCAAGGCATATTTTGCACATCTTGATTTATAAATGGTGCCAGCAGCAAATATTTTTGCTGAATTGATCGCTTTATTGAACATTCCGAATTAACATAATACATACAGTACAGGAGCTCTGAAATAGTCCCATTCGGCCCACAATATCAGTCTAACATAATGCCAAACTAATCTAATCTACTTTGAAGAAGGGTGTCAACCAGAAACGTCACCCATTCCTTCACTCCAGCGATGCTGCCTGTCTCGCTGAGTTTCTCCAGCTTATTGGCCTGGGACCGGATTTCAATAAATGGCCCTTAACATCATCGCTCCCTCCCTTATCAGCAACAGTTTTAAAGCTTTGGATGCTTCGCAATTTCCTCGCGCATCTCGGAACCGGCCCTCGACATTAGATTCAAATAAATATGGAAACGTTCACCACAGATTCGGGCCCTCATGGCCCACCATGTCCATGTCGACAGTGACGCCCTCTACGTCAATTGGATTTACCCGTTTTGGTCCGTACCCGTCCATTCTTTTCCAGAGAGTCGAGTCAAGAGTATTTAAGTGTCATAAGCATTTGACAAGGTCCCACAGAGGCGAATACTTGGCAAAATTAGAGCACATGGTATTGGTGGTAGTGTGCTGACATGGATAGAAACTTGGTTGGCAGACAGGAAACAAAGGTTGGGAATTAACGGGTCCCTTTCAGAATGGCAGGCAGGGACTAGTGGGTTACCGCAAGGCTGGGTGCTGGGACCGCAGCTGTTTGCAATATATATTAATGATTTGGATAAAGGGATTAAAAGTAACATTAGCAAATTTGCAGATGACACAAAGCTGGGTGGCATTGTGAACTGTGAGGAGGATGGTATGAGGATGAAGGGCGATTGGACAGGTTGGGTGAGTGGGCAGACGCATGACAGATGCAGTTTACTGTGGATAAATATGAGGTTATACACTTTGATGGCGAAAACAGGAAGTTAGAGTATTATCTAAATGGTGTCAAGTTGGGAAAAGGGGAAGTACAACATGATCTGGGATCCTTGTTCATCAGTGACTGAAAGTAAGCATGCAGGTATAGCATGCAGTGAATAAAGCGAATGGCATGTTGGCTTTCATAACAAGAGGAGTTGAATGTAGGAACAAACAGGTCCTTCTGCAGTTGCACAGGCCACTAGTGAGACCACACCTGGAATATTGTATGCAGTTTTGGTCTCCAAACCCGATCACATCGAATGGCGGTGCTGGCTCGAGTGGCCCAATGACCTACTCCTGCAACTATTGTCTATTGTCTATTCTAGCTATTGAGGGAGTGCAGCGTAGTTTCACAAGGTTAATATCCGGGATGGCGGGACTATCGAATCTATCTATGTTGATAGATTCGAGCGGCTGTGCTTGTATATTCTGGAATATAGAAGGATGAGAGGAGATCTTATTGAAACATATAAGATTATTAAAGGTTTGGACACGCTAGAGACAGGAAACATGTTCCCAATGTTGGAGGAGTCCAGAAACAGGGGTCATATTTTAAGAATGTGGTAAGCCAATTAGAATGAAAATGAGGAAAAACATTTTCACAAAGAGAGTTGTGAGTGTGTGGCGTTCTCGGCCTCAGAGGGTGGTGGAGGCTGGTTCTCTGGATGCTTTCAAGAGAGTGTTAGATAAAGCTCTTAGGGAGAGTGGAGTTAAGGGATATGGAGAGAAGGCAGGAATGGGGTACTGATTGTGGATGATCAGCCATGATGACATTGAATGGTGGTTCTGGCACCAGGGGCCGAATGGCCTACTCCTGCACATATTGTCTATTGTCTATTCTTGCTATTGAGGTAGTGCAGCGTAGTTTTACAAGGTTAATATTCGGCATGGCGGGACTCTCATATGTTGATAGATTCGACCGGCTGGGCTTGTATATTCTGGAATTTAGAAGGATGAGAGGAGATCTTATTGAAACATATAAGATTATTAAGGGGTTGGACACGCTAAAGACAGGAAACATGTTCCCAATGTTGGAGGAGTCCAGAAACAGGGGCCATATATTAACAATAAGTGGTTAGCCATTTAGAACGAAAATGAGGAAAAACATTTTCACAAAGAGAGTTGTGAGTGTGTGGGATTCTCTGCCTGGTGGAGGCTGGTTCTCTGGATGCTTTCAAGAGAGAGTTAGATAAGGCTCTTAGGGAGAGCGAAGTTAAGGGATATGCAGAGAAGGCAGGAATGGGGTACTGATTGTGGATGATCAGCCATGATCACATTGAATGGTGGTGCTGGCTCGAAGGGTCGAATATCCTACTCCCGCACCTATTGTCTATTGTCTATTGTCATTTGTACATACAACGGAACGACAAAATGCTTACTTGGAGTAGCATAATAAACTTGAAAAGACAATACTCAGATAACAATATAAAATAATGAATAACCCCATAATTAGTGTCAAAAATCCACAATCCGAGTGCACCCAACATCGCCCTTAGTTATTTGGTGTTTTGTAGCGTTTGATAGCCTGATGGGTGTTGGGAAGACGCTGTCACGGTAGGGGATGTCGGATTCCCCTGCGTTTCAGTCTTATTCGTAAACCTCCTCATTAACCAGGTTTGATTGATCACAATAGAGACTTCCACAGGGATCTGTGATCCGCTGTGTATAATATATATATATATATATATATATATATATATATATATATTACACATTATATATATAATGTTGGCAGTTGGTTCGTAAGTTTGCAGTTGACAGCAGTATTGCTGGGATAACAGATTGAGTGTAAGACTTTCAAGATATACAGTGAGATATAGATCAGTTACAGAATTGAACGAATGAATGAATGAATTAATTAATTAATTAATTAATTAATTAATTAATGATTGAATGAATGATTGAATTAATGAATGAATGAATGAATGAATGAATGAATGAATGAATGAATGATTGAATGAATGAATGAATGATTGAATGAATGAACGAAGGAACGAAGGAATGATACTTTATTGTCAAATGTACCTAGGGAGTGAAATACTTGTTTTGTGCAGTGAAATACTTGTTTTGCATGTAACCTATGCAGTACACAATTGTCTCCACGTGTTGGCGCCGACAATGTTACAAATCTACCCAACAATCTTATCCTTTGCCTGCTGGTCACCGAAATTAGACAAAAATGCTGGAGAAACTCAGCGGGTGAGGCAGCCTCTATGGAGAGAAGGTTTAGGCGACGTTTCGGGTGGAGACACTTCTTCAGATTCAGACCAGTGTCTTTGCTTCGGGGGGGGGGGATTATAAGGAAAAGGCGGAGACAGTTGGCTTGTGGGAGAGCTGGGAAGGGGTGGGGAACGAGGGAGAAAGCAAGGACTATCTGAAATTGGAGACGTCAATGTTCATACCGCTGTGGTGTAAACTATACAAGCGAAATATGAGGTGCTGTTCCTCCAATGGGCCTCACTCTGGCATTGGCGGAGGCCCAGGACAGAAAGGTTGGATTCGGAATGGTAGGAGGAGTTGAAGTGCTGAACCACCGGGACATCAGGTTGGTGGGTTGGGCGCTCTCAGCCACTGTCGTTTCATTTCACGATAAAAACAACACATCGTGCAGTTAATTGTCTCCAATAAATGTAGCCGAAGCGATTGAAAGGTATAAAATCCTTAGATCCCCAAAATGCACAGTATTCCTGAACTATTCGCTGGATAGACATGTGTTTGCTATTGATAATGGTTAAAGAAAGTGTCGCCCAACGTGGGGCTCGAACCCACGACTAAGAGTCTCATGCTCTACCGACTGAGCTAGCCGGGAATTGCGCGGAGTATTTGCGTGTCAAATGTTACGAGAAGCATCCTCTCAATACACCAGGAATCTACGTCTGGTAAGAATCTTTGTATGCGGGTGTAGAAGGTAATCACAAGCGAGACGTTAATCAAACTGTCGTTCCGCCCAAGCGCAACATCTCACTCTTTCTCCGTTTAAATTGTATCGTCCATTCCTCTCCTATTTATGGAGCTGAGCTACATCCCGCCGTATACCATGCACGAAACAGCCCCATTCTGAAGGGTGAGCTACATTGCCAATTTATTTTCCGACCGCACGTCTGTGGTATTTGAGTGGAAACCTGCTGGAAATTCAATAAGTCACATGCAGGCAGAAAGACAGTCAAAGAATACGGGAGGTTTACGTTGAACCTTGATTGAGCGGCACTGACGGCTACGTCACGAACAAAAGCGTTGGAATAAATCATACATCTATGAAAGCTGATTTAAATATTGAAGTCTTAAATACCATTGCCGAAACCCGGGATTGAACCAGGGACCTTTAGATCTTTAGTCTGACGCTCTCCCAACTGAACTATTTCGGCTACTTCACCACTGCTCCGGAAGTGCCGGCGCTGTTGAACAGCTGCGGCTCGCCTGCAGTCCGTCTGTTTTTACTTTTTTTGTTGTTTTCTTTTGTCCTGTTTTAGTTAAATTTTAGTTTATTGGGTTGTGTAGGTGTGTGTGTGTGTGTGTGGGGGGGGCGGGTGAAACATGATTTTTGTCTCTTCCTTCGGGGGAATGCGACTTTTTCTTGTCGTACCCCCCTCCTCTGCCTCCGTCTGCGCTGACGCCTAATTGCGGAGCTGACGGCCTCCAACTGCGACCGACCGACCTCCGGAGGCAGAGCCAGGACTTACCAACGCGAGGCTGGTCAACTTCGGGGCTGCGGTGGCATTCCGGCGTTCCGGCGGTGGCGACCGAAGATACTGGTGGCGACCTGAATCCGGAGGCTCGGCCGCGGGCCCAGTGGACGACATCGTCGGGAGCTCGCATGTCACAGGTGGGTGACCTGTTTTTCTGGAGCTCCCGCAACTACAGCTGCGTCCGCTGGACTGGAGGGCGGCAGCTTCGGCCACCCCGGGCCGCGGAGTTTGAACCAGCCCGTCGCGGAGCACGGATTCAGCCGCGGGACTGACTTACCATCACCCGGTGGGGTCACAACATCTGAAGCCTGGATCGCCTCCGCGGAGAGGGAAAACAAAGAGGAAGAGACAGAGATTTTATGACTTTTACCTCCATCACAGTGAGGAGGTGCCTGGTGAACTCACTGTGGCGGATGTTAATTTGTGTTTATTGTGTGTTTTGTTATTTATTATTATATGTATGACTGCAGGCAACGCAATTTCGTTCAGACCGAAAGGTCTGAAAGACAAATAAAGGAATCTCTCTCTCTCTGCTGAAGGAAACTCAGTTCACTCCAACTCATGAATCCGGGCATAGTCGTTCACGTAATTCTGCGCCTATTTTATATAACGCACCGTGTTCATCAGATGTGGTAATCCCGCTGGTGAACTTTTTTGTCATTTCGGAATACAGATCCCACAAGACACGAGAAACAGAGAATCTCGCCATCTTCCACCTCAGTCCTTGACCGACGTAGACTGTGGTCAGGTCACTGAACCACACGCCCTGTAAACGTTGCAACTTCAGGGACAGATGCGGAGCAGAAGAGATTTTCCCATCGGTCTGATCGATACTCAAATCCCAGATCACAACTTGTTAAAACAGAACAGAAGCACAGTGATCGGAGGAGGTCTTTCGGCCCTCGAATATGTTCCGTCGAAAGTATGCGCAATCATTGAATGTCACCTGTGACACCTTTCTAGCCCATCACTATCCCGGGCAACGTGGTCACAAACAATGTGAGTAGGAAAGATCTGCAGATCTGAATAAGGGTCTCGACCCGAATCGTCACCCATTCCTTCTCTCCAGAGATGCGGCCTGTCCTGCTGTGTTACTCCAGCATTTTGTGTCTATCTCTGCTCACAAACAATATATATATATCAGTTTAATTTAGCTAACATTAATTTACCATTACATCGTGTAGCGAGATACAACGAAAAACTGTATGTTACGTGCTGACCAGTCAGAGAAAGGACTTTACATGATTGTAATCAAGCTGTCCACAGTGTGCAGATAAAGGATAAAGGTGACGTGAAGGAAGGAAATGCAGATGCTGGTTTGAACCGAAGAGAGACACAGAATGCTGGAGTAACTCAGCGGGACAGGAGGCATCTCTGGAGAGAAGGAATGGGTGACGTTTCGGGTCGTGACCCTTCTTCAGACTTAAAGTATTACTTAATGGTTAAACTTAATGTAAATAACGTCCAGTAAAGTCCGATTAAAGATAGTTCGAAAGTCTCCAATGAGGTAGATGGACCGCTCTACAGCTGGTGAGAGGACCGACCATTTGCCTTACAACAGCTCTGATATAGCATCTACCCATTCATTGACGAAGTCATTATTAACTTAGCATCTGAACGTCCGTCGCGGTGAGTTTTATTGAAGTACAACAGTGGACTCCGCACGCAATCAATTCATCTAGTTGTTGCAGGAAAATTGTACCCGATGTTGGGGGAGTCCAGAACCAGTGGTCACAGTTTATGAATAAGGGTAGGCCATTTTGGACTGAGATGAGGAAAAACGTTTTCACCCAGAGAGTTGTGAACCTGTGGAATTCTTTGCCACAGAAGGCATTGGAGGCCAATTCACTGGATGTTTTCAAGAGAAAGTTAGATTTAGCTCTTTGGGCTAACGGAATCAAGGGATGTGGGGAAAAACAGGAACGGGAGACTGATTTTAGATGATCAGTCATGATCAGGTAGAATGACGGTACTGGCTCGGTGCCGAATGGCATGTTCCTGCACCTATTTTTCTATGTTTCTATGTTTTTCTATGAGTCTACGTTTGGTCTCACCGATGTAAAGGAGCCCACATCAGGAACAGCGGGTGTAGTAATTGTGGTTCGAGGATGTACATGTGAACCTTTGTCTCACCTGGAAGGTCTGCTGAAAACAATAATTGAAACACTAACCACAGAGCTGTCACGGAGTTCAGCGCTCTCAGCCATTGTCGTTTTATATCACGATAAAGAAAAACATATTCCAGTTAATCCTGGGGTAGACGGGGGACGGGGGTTAACAACTGTTTTGAGAGGTGGGGGACAACCCCCCCCCCCACAAATGTTTTGTGCCCTGGGCGCAACAACCAGTCCCAGGTCGGACCGCCTGCCCCGCGACTGGCTGTAGCGCCCAGGTCAGCTCGCCTGCCCGGCAATGGTTGTGGCGCCCAGAGGGGCTTGCCTGTCGAGGGAATGGCTGTAGCGCCTATGTCGGCTGGCAGGTCTGGCTGTAGCGCCCTTTGTCGCCTACGGGCCCCGGGACTGGCTGCAGTTCCCATGTCTCGAACACTAATTGAAAAAGCGTACGTCTGCGGGCCGGATGATTTTGGGTTGCGGGCCGCATCCGGTCGGTGGGCCCCAGGTTGCCGACCGCTGTCCTAGACGTTAGGCCTCATTGTGTCCCCCCCCCCCTTCCCTCCCCACCCATGATGTTTTAAAAGCGATTTGGGTGGTGACACGGGAGGAGGTATAGAGACATGTGTCAAAAGCAGGAACGGGATAGTGATTTTAGATTATCTGCCATGATCAGATAGAATGACAGTACAGGCTCTCAGGGCCGAATGGCCTGCTCCTGCACCTATTTTTCTATGTTTTTCTACGTTTGGTCTCACCGATGTAAAGGAGCCCACGTCAGGAACAGCGGATGCAGTAAATGTGGTTCGAGGAGGTACATGTGAACCTTTGTCTCAGCTGGAGGGTCTGCTGAAAACAATACTTGAAACAATAACCACAGAGCTGTCACGGAGTTGGGTGCTCTCAGCCATTGTCGTTTTATTTCACGATAAAAAAATACATCTTCCAGTTAATCCTGGGGCGGGGGGGGGGGGGGGGGGTGCGCGGACCATCTCCTCCATGTTTTGTGACCTGGGCTCTACAGCCAGTGGCAGCACTTCCCAGGTCGCCTTCGTGTTCCGGCACTGGCTGCAGTTCCCAGGTCGGCTCGCTTGCCCCAGGACAGCCTGCAGTTCCCAGATCGCCTGCCAGCCCCGGGAATGGCTGCAGTTCCCAGGTCGTGAAAACGAATTGAAAAACAAAATTCTGCGCGCCGGATGATTTTGGGTTGCGGGCCGGATCCGGTCCGTGAGCCGTAGGTTGCCGACCCCTTTCCTTGATGTCAGTCCTCAATGTGCCCCCCCCCCCCATGTTTTAAATGCATCTCCTACGTTGCTGGGAATGGATCTCGGAAGGGGATGGTTCAATGGATTATTTCATACAGCTTAGCAAGACTATCCCCGTAAATATGCATAATCACCCTAGTCAGTACTGTATACACAGAACAACCCACTGAGTCCATATTCAAGAGGTGCCATCTTGGCACCATTTTACAGTCGCAGCTGCAGCTGGCGATACAGGCCCGTCACTCTGGTTGTCCTGTAATCCGTTATCCCTCTCCACATCTGCCCTCTTCAGCCATAGTTCCCCCGAGGGGCACCTTCCGCAGCCGACCTCGAGGGCGCTGAAGGGAAGACCACCCGGTTCCTCCAATCGACCTTGAGGTGGGAGGGAAGAAATGAGCGAATTGTCCCTGGGGAAGAAGAGGGAGCAGTCCCTGGGGAAGTCGGAAATGGGTTGAGATGAAAAGATGTGATTAGTGGTGACATCCCTCAGGAGGTGACGGGAATATCGGAGGATAATGTGTTGGCTGGAGTCTGGTGGGGTGAAAAGTGAGGATCAGGGGAACTGTCTTTTGTTGCGACTGGGCGAACAGAAAGCAATAGCAGAACTACGGGACACTGAGGTGTGAGGCTCTCCTCTATGAGAGAAGAGGAAAACCCACGTTCCTTGAATAAGGAAATCTCACCTATCCGAATATGGGACACGTCCCCTCCTCCCCACCGATTTGCAGTCTAAAGAACCATTTCCAGTCCTTTCCGCAGAGGCCGATCACTGCATAACTCCCTGGTCCCATCTCCACCCCTTTCTTCAACTCACTCTTTCTCAATTCAACTCACAACATTCTTCCCACTCAAACCTCCCCCTTCCCAGTTAATTTCCCCTGCATCAGCTGGAGATGCAGCACCTGTCCCAATGCCCCCCCCCCCCATCCACCTCGACTCCGTGCAAGGACCCCGACAGTCTTTTCAGGTGCGGCAGAGGATCATTTGCACCTCCTCCAACCTCATCTACTGTATCCGTCACCATTCATTCTCTCCTGAGATGCTGCCTGTCCCGTTAAGGTACTCCACCTTTTTGTGCCTATCTCCCTTCCCTGGCATAAATCTGAACAAGAGTCTCGACCCGAAACGTCACCCATTCCTTCCCTCCAGAGATACTCCCTGTCCTGCTGAGTTACTCCAGCATTTTATTTTTAATTGTCTACTGTATATCGTGTTGTTAATTGCGAAGAAGGCAACAAGGCGAATACACAAGGCTCCATCCTTGGCCCCATTCTCTTCTCCCTGTATATGCTCCCCTTAGGCCAAGTCATTGAAAGGCACGGCATTTCCTTCCATTGCTACGCAGACGATACACAACTCTATCTCCCCTTGAAGCCCAAAAACCAATCAAATCAGCGTAACCTTATCCGCTGCCTCGAGGATATAAAGTGTTGGATGGCCCAGAACTTCCTCCAACTAAACGAGAGTAAGTCTGAGGTAATCCTTCTTGGCCACTCGGACTCAATCAAAATGATAGCAGGCAGCCTTGGAAGCCCCACCCCACTACTCAAACCTCACGTCAAAAACCTTGGCGTGATATTTCACTCAGCACTGAAACTTGACAAACAAGTCAATGCCGTGGTAAAAGCTAGCTTTTTTTCAGCTTCGGACGATAGCTAAAATAAAACAATTCCTCCAGTTTGATGACCTCGAAAAGATCATCCACACATTTATCTCCTCCCGCCTAGATTACTACAACTCCCTCTACACTGGCATCAGCCAATCTTCCCTATCCCGCCTGCAACTGGTCCAAAACGCCGCAGCGAGACTCCTGACGGGCACACGAAAAAGGGACCACATCACCCCGATCCTGGCCTCTCTCCACTGGCTCCCTGTGCGGTTCCGAATAAATTTCAAGATCCTCCTTTATGTCTACAAAGTCCTCAATGGGCTTGCCCCCACCTACATGAAAAGTCAGCTTACCCACTACACCAACCCCAGGTCCCTCAGATCGGCCGACTTGGGGTAGCTGAACATCCCGCGGTCTAGGCATAAGCTCAGGGGCGACCGCGCCTTTACGGTTGCAGCTCCTAGAATGTGGAACAGCATCCCTCTTCCCATCAGAACTGACCCCTCCATCGACTCTTTAAAGTCGAGACATAAAACTCATCTCTACTCCCAAGCTTTTCTTGACGTCCTCTGAGCGAGGGCTATATGTATGTAGTGATGTTTGTATTTAATCCATGAACCACTGTTGTTTGTTATACTATTCTTATACCAATGTAAACACTTTGGCAAACGAGAGTTGTTTTTTAAATGTGCTATATAAATAAAAGTGACTTGACTTGACTTGACTCTTTATTAAAGAATTCAACACGAGCAAGTACTTGAATAAGTAACCGGATGGCGGAAGAAGCCGAGAGCACAGAAGTCAAACAGTGAGGAGTGAATTTCTGAGTTGCAGGTTTTTTGGTCAAAGAAAATCTAAGGCTATTAACATGAAATTCTGCAACCTTATGTAACTAACCCACAAACAACACTTTTCCCCACTTTCCTCTTCGACTCGCATCCATTTCTCCTTCTCCTTCTCCCCCTCCCCTTCCACCTACATACATTCTACTGCTTCACAACGAAAAGCATATGGTGGTTCCTCGTTAGTATAGTGGTTAGTATCCCCGCCTGTCACGCGGGAAACCGGGGTTCAATTCCCCGACGGGGAGAAAGTTTTCGTCGTTCTAAATGTAACTGGAATTCCACGGCGTATTTTGCACATCTTGATTGGTGACATCATCAAATATGTTTTAGCTGAATTGATAGGTTTATTGAACATCGGAATTAACATAATACATACAGTACAGGAGCTCATAGGTCCATTCGGCCCACAATATCAGTATCTAACATAATGCCAAATTAATCTAATTTACTCTGGTCCTTTTCAGAATGGCAGGCAGTGGCGAGTGGAGTGCCGCAAGGCTCGGCGTTGGGGCCGCAACTGTTTATCATATATATTAATGATTTGGAAGAGGGAATTAGGAGCAACACTAGCAAGTTTGCGGATGACACAAAGCTGGGTGGCAGTGTGAACTGTGAAGAGGATGTTAGGAGTTTGCAGGGTGACCTGGACAGGTTGAGTGAGTGGGCAGATGCGTGGCAGATGCAGTATAATATAGATAAATGTGAGGTTATCCACTTTGGCGGCAAAAACAAGGGAGCAGATTATTCTCTCAATGGGGTTAGGTTAGGTAAGGGGGAGGTACAGCGAGACCTGGGTGTCCTTGTACACCGAGCACTGAAAGTTGGCGTGCAGGTTCAGCAGGCAGTGAAGAAAACTAATGGAATGTTGGCGTTCATAACAAGAGGATTTCAGTATAGGAGTAAAGAGGTTCTTCTGCTGTTGTAAAGGGCTTTGGTGAGAACACATCTGGAGTATTGTGTACAGTTTTGGTCTCCTAATTTGAGCAAGGACATCCTTGTGATTGAGGCAGTGCAGCGTGGTTCACGAGATTGATCCCGGGGATGGCGGGACTGTCATATGAGGAAAGATTGAAAAGACTAGGCTTGTATTCACTGGAGTTTAGAAGGATCAGGGGGGGATCTTATAGAAACATATTAAATTATAAAAGGACTGGACAAGCTAGATGCAGGAACATTTTCCCAATGTTGGGCGAGTCCAGAACCAGGGGGCCACAGTCTTAGAATAAAGGGAAGGTCATTTAAGACTGAGGTGAGAAAAAACGTTTTCACCCAGAGAGTTGTGAATTTAAGGAATTCCCTGCCACCGAGGGCAGTGGAGGCCAAGTCACTGGATGGAATTAAGAGAGAGTTAGATAGAGCTCTAGGGGCTAATTGAGTCAAGGGATATGGGGAGAAGGCAGGCACGGGTTATTAATATGGGACTATCAGCCATGATAACAATGAATGGCGATGCTGGCTCGAAGGGCCGAATGGCCTCCTCATGCACCTATTTTCTATGTTTCTATTTTTCTATGTTTCTATGTTTACTCGGAAGAAGGGTGTCAACAAGAAACGCCACTCATTCCTTCACTCCAGCGATGCTGCCTGTCTCGCTGAGTTACTCCAGCTTGTTGTGTCTATCATCTGTAATCTAAACTACTTACCTGTGATCTCCAACACCCCCCCCCCCCCACATCCCATTTTATGCAGTGCATATTTGAATGTCAGAGAGAGCTGCACCGTGACATCCCGGCTTGGAGAACCGTGAGCCCCTCTGATCCTGATACACTGGTGGGAAGTAACCAAGGAGGTCAAGGATCTAGAGCGAGCGCTCCCAACCTGGGGTAAGTTTACCCTCGGTGGTAAATTTGTTGATTCTGGAACTTAAACTAATAATGTTAAAAACAGTATTTTAAAATTGCCCCTTTGGCGGTTGCTTTATTATGGTAGTAGTGTAAACTCAATTACTGAACAAAACAGGGTAAGGGTACATTTACTTTCGAAAAGTTGGCTGGGGTAAACGGGACGAAAAACGTTGGGAACCCCTGCTCTAATAATGAAACATCTTAAATAAATCTAAAGTAATTCCTAAGAACATAGCAAATATGATATTTGATGTCTCTAATTTCAGGTAACACTTGCATTCCTTCGCTCTCCCCGTCCCTCCCCCACCCCAGTCGTTTTGATAGTTTCACTGTTCTTATCCCTCCGTTTTCACCTCTTCCTCAGCCAACAATGGACCATTGTGGGCTCTTTGGTCATCAGAGTAATCTCTGCTTTGTCCCGTACCTTTTCATACCTTTAGTTACCCACATCCCTGAATCTCAGTCTGAAGAACGGTCTCGATCCGAAACGTCGCCTATTCATTTTCTTCAGGGATGCTGCCTGGCCCGCATGGCATTTTGTGTCTCTGGTTGGTGTAAACCAGCATCTGCAGTTCCATCCTACACACATTAAATGCTGTTATCTCTCTCAGCACCCCGGCTTTCAAATATATGTCTGTCAAGTTCACCACGGACCGCTTCTACATCTGGTGATTCCTTCCCAGCGCGCTATCGCCAGCACCCACAAGTATGATTTACCAGCTGCCCTGTAGTGCCTGCATAAATTCGACTATATATAACCTCTTTTGATTTCAATGTAAATCCGCATGCATTTGAAATATTTGATTTGATTGATCCTGTAACTGCAAATGGCGTTGTAATCGTCAGTATGCAGAGACTTAAGATCACTGGCACAGAAACCTCATTGCCCGGTTTTCACAGAATCTCCGATGAAGGGAATTCTACCGCCGGTAGCGTGTCTCACTGCCTCGCCATCAATCCCTTGCGGCCCGGGACCGGATTTCAATAAATGGTTCTTATCATCATCGCTCCCTCCCTTATCAGCACCTGTTTTAAAGCTTTGAATGCGTCGTAATTTCCTCGCACATCTCGGAAAAGGCCATAGATTCAAATAAATATAGAAACGTTCACCACAGATACGGGCCCTCATGGCCAACCATGTCCATGTCGACAGTTGTAGATGATCAGTAACGGGGTAATGATGATGTATAATCAGCCATGATCACATTGAATGACAGTGCTGGCTCGAAGGGCCGTAGGGCGTACTCCTGCGCCTATTGTCTATTGACGTCCTCTACGCCAATATGATTTACTCGTTTTGGTCCGTACCCTTCCATTCTTTTCCAGACAGTCGAGTAAAGAATATTTAATCGTGGTAAGCATTTGATAAGGTCCCACATAGGAGAATACTGGGTAAAATCAGAGCACATGGTATTGGTGGTAGGGTGCTGACAGGGATAGAAAATTGGTAGGCACACAGGAAACAATGGGTAGGTATTAACGGGTCCCTTTCAGAATGGCAGGCAGTGACTAGTGGGGTACCGCAAGGCTGGGTGCTGGGACCGCAGGTGTTTACAATATATATTAATGATTTTGATGAAGGGATTAAAAGTATCATTAGCAAATTTGCAGATGACAAAGCTGGGTAACATTGTGAATTGTGAGTAGGGTGGTATGAGGATGCAGGGCGATTGGACAGGTTGGGTGAGTGGGCAGACGCATGGCAGATGCAGTTTACTGTGGATAAATATGAGGTTATACACTTTGATGGCGAAAACAGGAAGTTAGGTTATTATCTAAATGGTGTCAAGTTGGGAAAAGGGGAAGTATAACATGATCTGGGGTCCTTGTTCATCAGTCACTGAAAGTAAGCATGCAGGTACAGCAGGCAGTGAAGAAAGCGAATGGCATGTTGGCTTTCATAACAAGAGGAGTTGAGTATAGGAGTAAATATATCCTTCTCCAGATGTACAGGCCCTTCGTGAGACCACACCTGGAGTATTGTATGCAGTTTTGGTCTCCAAACTTGATCAAATTGAATGGCGGTGCTGGCTCGAGTGGCCAAATGGCCTACTCCTGCACCTATTGTCTATTGTCTATTCTTGCTATTGAGGGAATACAGTGTAGTTTCACAAGGTTAATATCCTGGATGGCGGGACTGTCAAATGTTGATAGATTCCAGCGGCTGGGCTTGTATACTCTGGAATTTAGAAGAACGAGAGGAGATCTTATTGAAACATATACGATTATTAAGGGTTTGGACACGCTATAGACAGGAAACATGTTCCCAATGTTGGAGGGGTCCAGAAACAGGGGCCATATTTTAAGAATAAGTGGGAAGCCATTCAGAACGAAAATGAGGGGAAAAAATCACAAAGAGAGTTGTGAGTGTGTGGAATGCTGGTTCTCTGGATGCTTTCAAGAGAGAGTTAGATAAAGCTCTTAGGGAGAGCGGAGCTAGGGGATATGGAGAGAAGGCAGGAATGGGGTACTGATTGTGGATTATCAGCCATGATAACATTGAATTGTGGTGCTGGCTCGAAGGGCCGAATGGCCTACTCCCGCACCTATTGTCTATTGTCTATTGTCATAGGTACATACAATGGCACGACAAAATGCTTATTTGGAGTAGCATAACCTGAAAAGACAATACTCAGATAACATTAAAAAATAATCAATAACCCCATAATTGGTGTCCAAAAGCCAGAATCCTAGTGCAGCCAACATAGCCCATAGTTATTCGGTGTTTTGTAGAGTTTGATAGCCTGATGGGTGTTGGGAAGAAGCTGTCACGGTAGGGGGTGTCGGATTCCCCTGCGTTTTAGTCTTATTCGTAAACGCTCATTAACCAGGTTTGATTGATCACAATAGAGCGTTCCACAGTTCTATGATCCGCTGTTTATAATATATATATATATATATATACATATGACTCGGACATAAATGTAGACGGTTGGTTCGTAAGTTTGCAGTTGACACCAGTATAGCTGGGATCATAGATTGTGTGTAAGACAATCAAGGTTTACAGTGAGATATAGATTAGTTACAGAATTGAATGAATGAATGAATGAATGAACGAACGAGTGAGTGAATGAATGCATGAATGAATGAATGAATGAATGAATGAATGAATGAATGAATGAATGAATGCATGATACTTTATTGTCACGTGTACCTAGGGTACTAAGGTGCAGTGAAATACTTTGTTTTGCATATAACCTATGCAGTACACAATTGTCTCCACGTGTTGGCGCCGACAATGTTACAAAACTTACCGAAATTAGACAAAAATGCTGGAGAAACTCAGCGGGTGAGGCAGCATGTATGGAGAGAAGGATTAGGCGACGTTTCGGGTCGATACCCTTCTTCAGAATCAGACCAGTATCTTTGCTTCAGACTGATGTGCGGGCGGGAAAAATATAAGGAAAAGGCGGAGACAGTCGGCTTGTGGGAGACCTGGGAAGGGGAGGGGAACGTGAGAGAACGCAAGGACTATCTGAAATTGGAGGGGTCAATGTTCATACCGCTGGGGTGTAAACTACCCAAGCGAAATATGAGGTATTGTTCCTCCAATTTGCGCTGAGCCTCACTCTGGCATTGGCGGAGGCCCATGACAGAAAGGTCGGATTCGGAATGGGAGAGGGAGTTGAAGTGCTGAACCGCCGGGAGATCAGGATGGTGGGTTGGGCGCTCTCAGCCATTGTCGTTTTATTTCACGATAAAGAAAACACATCGTCTCCAATTGTCTCCAATAAATGTAGCCGAAGGGATTGAAAGGTATAAAATCCTTAGATCCCCATAAATGCAGAGCAATCCTGAACTATTCGCTGGCTAGGCTCATGTTTGCTATTGATAATGGTTAAAGAAAGTGTCGCCCAACGTGGGCTCGAACCCACGACTGAGAGTCTCATGCTCTACCGACTGTGCTAGCCCGGCATTCCTCGGAGTATTTGTGTCAAATGTCACGAGAATCACCCTCTCAATACACCAAGGATCTACTTCTGGTAAGATTTTTTGTCTGCGGGTGTAGAAGATAATCACAAACGAGACGTTAATCAAACTGTCGTTCGGCCCAAGCGCAACATCTCACACTGTCTCCGTTTAAATTTTATCGTCCATACCTCTCCTATTTATGTAGCTGAGCTATATCCCGCCGTATACCATGCACGAAACAGCCCTGTTCTGAAGGGTGAGTTACACGACCAATTTATTTCCGACCGCATGTCTGTGGTATTTGAGTGGAAACCGAGGTAACTCACTTCAAGAACTCACATGCAGGCACAAAGACAGTCAAAGAACACCGGAAGTTAACGTTGAACCTTCATTGAGCGGCACTGACGGCTGCGTCACGAACAAACGCGTTG
This sequence comes from Malacoraja senta, assembly GCA_038087875.1. NCBI lineage: Eukaryota > Metazoa > Chordata > Chondrichthyes > Rajiformes > Rajidae > Malacoraja > Malacoraja senta. The sequence goes on along the minus strand of CM075990.1, from coordinate 1,535,972 downwards.
GAATAAATCATATATCTATGCACGCTGATTTAAATTTTAAAGCCTAAAATACCATTGCTGAAACCCGGGATTGAACCAGGGATCTTCATTCTAACGCTCTCCCAACTGAGCTATTTCGGCTACTTTACCACTGCTGAAGGAAACTCAGTTCACTTCAAACCCTGCTACTCTCCGAGGGAATTAAACTCCTTTATTCTCGCTGGAGTTTACATTCCTCCCCAAGCCTGCGTACGTGAGGCGCAAATGCAACTCGCTGACCAAGTAATGAGGGTAGAGAGTGACTTCCCGGACTCCATGGTCATTGTTTAAGAGACTTTAACAAAGCTAACCTCAGCCTTGACCTTCCAAAATATAGACCATGTTACCTGCCCCACCAGTGGGGAGAGAACACTCGATCACTGTTATACAGCAATCAAGAACGCATATCGCTCTGTTCCCCGGGCGGGTCTGTGTCTCTCTGATCATTGTCTATTTCACCTTATTCCGACTTACAGGAAGAAGCTAAAAGCTGCTAAGCCTATGGTCAGAACAACGAAAAGGTGGACAAGCGAGGGCATTGAGAACCTACAATCCTGCTTTGACTGCACGGATTGGAATGTGTTCAGGGAAGTAACCACAAGCCTCTATGAGTATACGGACACTGTACCCTCATATGTCAGCTTTTACGAGGGCAGTTGCATTCCAACTAAGACCCGGACATCGTTCAACAACAACAAGCCCTGGTTCACTGCAGAACTCAGACAGCTCCGACGGTCTAAAGAGGAGGCCTACAGGAGCGGGGATGCAGACCTCTACAGGCAGGCCTAGTACAAGCTGAGAAGAGGAATCAGAGCTGCCAAGGAAAGGTACTCTGAGATGTCGAGGAGCAAGTTCTCAGCTAGTGACTCTTCTTCAGTTTGGAAGGGCTTGCAAGAAATTACCAGCTACAAGAGGAACCCCCCCCCCCTCGCTCTTTGTACAATCGTCAGCTGACCAACGACATGAATGAGTTTTACTGCAGGTTTAAAACTCAGAAACATAACACTGGTACCACCTCCCCCCCTCCCCCCTGTCCCCAACCAACACAGCCAGACCCCAGTCTACAAAGAATGAACCATGCACCCTCTCCTTCCCATTCACCACTTCACACATACTTAAGGCAAGATTCCAGTATGAAAAGACTGGACCATTTCCCATCCCAACCAACACTTCACACCCACTCACAGGCTGACCTCAGTCTACAAAGACTTGGCCCTTCGACTCCCACTCCTCCCCAATCACCACTTCACACTCAATCACCCACACATTCCGAGCTGCACAACCTCATTTCTCCATCATCAACTATAAAAATAAAGGAGGTGGAGAGGCTTTTCAGAGGACAAAAAAGCCGGAAATCTCCAGGACCTGACAATGTTTCCCCCTCTACTCTTAAGCTCTGTGCCAAACAGCTGGCACCGATATATACAGGCATTTTTAACCAGTCCCTGCAAACATGTACTGTCCCTGCCTGCTTCAAAGTCTCCACTATTGTCCCTGTACCCAAAAAGGCAAGGATTACTTGTCTTAATGACTACAGGCCTGTCGCACTGACCTCTGTAGTCATGAAGACACTCGAAAGGCTTGTGCTGCCCAAGCTGTAAAATGTCACAAAGTCCCTGCTGGACCCTCTGCAGTTTGCATATCGGGCCAATAGATCTGTGGATGATACAGTCAACCTGGGCCTGCACTTCATCCTACAGCACCTAGACCGCCAGGGGACCTATGCGAGGATCCTGTTTGTTGATTTTAGCTCTGCATTCAACACCATTGTGCCAGAGCTACTACACTCCAAACCTTCCGAGTTGACTGTGCCTGAACCCCTCTGCCGATGGATCACCAGCTTCCTGCCAGACAGGAAGCAGCATGTGAGGCTGGGAAAGCACATCTCAGACGCATTTGCGCATAGGAGCACCGCAAGGCTGTGTACTCTCTCCTCCCCTCCACTCTGTCTACACCAACGACTGCACCTCCACAAACACCTCTGTCAAGCATCTCAAGTTGGCGGACGACACAACCCTGATTGGACTGATCCAGGATGGGGAGGAATCTGCCTACAGACAGGAAGCGTCACAGCTGGCGTCCTGGTGCCGTCGCAACAACGTAGAGCTCAATGTTGTTAAGACAGTGGAATCGATTGTACACTTTAGGAGAGCTCCCCCTCCCCTCAACCCACTCACCATCAACGACACCACAGTCACATCTGTGGAGTATTTTAAGTTCCTGGGAACCATCATCTCCAAGGACCTTAAGTGGGGGGCTACCATCGACTCCACAGTCAAAAAGGCACAACAGAGGATGTACTTCCGACGGCAGCTGAGGAAGCACAATCTGCCGCAGGCAATGATGGTCCAATTCTACACGGCCATTGTAGAGTCTGTACTCACCTTCTCCATCATAGTCTGGTTTGGCTCAGCCACCAAGCTCGACACCTGGAGGCTGCAGCATATCGTCCGATCAGCAGAGAAGGTTATTGGCTGCAACCTTCCCTCTGCAAGGGCCAATAAGCGAGCGGGCAAGATCATCTCCGACCCCTCTCACCTGGCCACAAACTATTTGAATCAATTCCCTCTGGAAGGCGACTCCGGACTGTCAAAGCTGCCACAGCCAGACATAAAAACATTTTTTATCCACGATTAGTTGCTCCACTCAACAGCCTCCCTTTGATCTGGTATTTTGTTGGATCACAAGCTTGGTCAATGGCGTTTAATCATTAATGTTTTATTGTTATTAATGTTTAGTGTTTTCTGAGTCATTCGTAACTGTCACTGTATGTCATGTTGTTACTTATGGGCGGAGCACCAAGGCAAATTCCTTGTATGTGAATACTTGGCCAATAAACGCACTTACTTACTTACTTACTTCCAACTCATGAATCCGGGCATAGTCGTTCACCTAATTATGCGCCTATTTTATATAACACACCGTGTTCATCAGATGTGGTAATCCCGCCGCTGAACTTTTTTGTCATTACGGAATACAGATCTCACCAGACACGAGAAACAGGGAATTCTCGCCATCTTCCACCTTCACGGACGAAGACTGGTCAGGTCACTGAACCACACGCCCTCTAAAAGTTGCAACTTCAGGGACCGAGGCGGAGCAGAGGAGGTTTTCCCATTGGACTGGTCGATACTCAAATCCCAGATAACAACTTGTTAAAACAGAACAGAAGCACAATGATCGGAGGAGGTCTTTCGGCCCTCGAATATGTTCCGTCGAAAGTATGCGTAATCATTGAATGTCACCTGTGACACCTTTCTAGCCCATCACTATCCCGCGCAACGTGGTCACAAACAATGTGTGTTGGAAAGATCTGCAGATCTGAATAAGGGTCTCGACCGGAATCGTCACCCATTCCTTCTCTCCAGAGATGCGGCCTGTCCTGCTGAGTTACTCCAGCATTTTGTGTCTATCTCTGGTCACAAACAATATGTATATATCAGTTTAATTTAGCTAACATTAATTTACCATTACATCGTGTAGCGAGATACAATGAAAAACTGTATGTTACGTGCTGACCAGTCAGAGACAGGACTTTACATGATTGTAATCAAGCTGTCCACAGTGTGCAGATAAAGGATAAAGGTGACGTGAAGGAAGGAAATGCAGATGCTGGTTTGAACCGAAGAGAGACACAGAATGTTACAGTAACTCAGTGGGACAGGCAGCATCTCTGGAGCGAAGGAATGTGTGACGTTTCGGGTCGTGACCCTTCTGCAGACTTAAACGTATAACTTAATGGATAATGTAGATAACGTCCAGTAAAGTTCGATGAAAGATAGTTCGAAGGCTTCCAATGAGGTAGATGGAAGGTCAGGGCATCTCTACAGCTGGCGAGAGGACGGACCAGTTGCCTTACAACAGTTCTGATATATCATCTACCCATTCCTTGTCGAAGTCATTCCTAACGTTGCACCTGAACGTCCGTCGCGGTAAATTTTTATTGAAGCACAACGGTGGACTCCGCACACAATGAATTCATCTAGTTGATGCAGGAAAAATGTACCCGATGTTGGGGGAGTCCAGAACCAGGGGTCACAGTTTAAGAATAAGGGTAGGCCATTTTGGACTGAGATGAGGAAAAACGTTTTCACACAGAGAGTTGTGAACCTGTGGAATTCTTTGCCACAGAAGGCAGTGGAGGCTAATTCACTGGATTTTTTCAAGAGAAAGTTAGATTTAGCTCTTTGGGCTAAAGGAATGAAGGGATATGGGGAAAAAGCAGGAACGGGACACTGATTATGGATGATCAGTCTTGATCAGATAGAATGACGGTGCTGGCTCGAAGGGCCGAATGGCCTGCTCCTGCGCCTATTTTTCTATGTTTCTATGTTTTTCTACGTTTGGTCTCACCGATGTAAAGGAGCCCACATTAGGAACAGCGCCCCCCCCCCACCCCGCATGTTTTGTGCCCTGGGCACAACAGGCAGTCCCAGGTGAACTCGCCTGCCCCGGGACTGGCTGTAGCGCCCAGGTCGGCTCGCCTGCCCCCCGACTAGCTGTAAGACGGCTGGCAGGTCTAACTGAGGCGCCCACGTCAGCTCGCTTGTCCCAGGTCTGTCTTTAGCGCCCAGTTCGCCCGCGTGCCGCGGGACTGGCTGTAGCGCCCAGGTCAGCTCGCCTGCCCGGGAATGGTTGAAGCGCCCATGTCGGCTGGCAGGTCTGGCTGTAGCGCCCAGTCGCCTACGGCACCGGACATGCTGCAGTTCCCAGGACGGCTCGCTTGCCCCAAGTCTGGCGGTAGCGCCCAGGTCGCCTTTGGGCCCTGGGAATGGCAGCAGTTCCCATGTCGCGAAAACTGATCGAAAAAACATGCGTCTGCGGGTCGGATGATTTTAGGCTGCGGGTTACCTGAAACAATAACCACACAGCTGTCACGGAGTTGAGCGCTCTCAGCCATTGTCGTTTTATTTCACGATAAAGAAAACACATCTTCCAGTTAATTCTGGGGGGCGGGGGGGGGGCAATTTTGAGCGGTGGGGGACAATCTCCCCCATGCTTTGTGACCTGGGCGCTGCAGCCAGTCCCACTGCGGCTCACCTGCCCCGGCACTGGCTGTAGCGCCCAGGTGGGCTCGCCTGACCCGGGACTGCCTGTAGCGCCCATGTCGGCTGGCAGGTCTGGCTGCAGCACCCAGGTCGCCCCGGAAATGGCAGCACTTCCCAGGTCGCGAAAACGAATTGAAAACAAAACCCGTCTACGTTCCGGATGATTTTGGGTTGCGGGCCGGATCCGGTCCGTGGGCCGTACGTTGCCGACACCTTTCCGTGATGTTAGGCCTCATCGTGTCCCTCCCCATGGTTTAAAAGCTATTTCCGCCTAAGCCTGGGGTCCCTGGATGGTGTCAAGAGAGGAGGTATAGAGACACGTGTTGCATCTACTACTGTTGCTGGGAATGTATCTAGGAAGGGGATGGTTCAATGGATTATTTCATACAGCTCAGCAAGACTATCCCCGTACATATGCATACTCACCCTAGTCAGTGCTGTATACACAGAACAACCCACTGAGTCCATGTGCAAGAGGTGCCATTTTGGCGCCATTTTACAGTCGCACTTGCAGCTGGTGACACAGGCCCGTTGCAGCCGTCACCTCCATTCCGGTTGTCCCGTAATCCGGTATCCCTCTCCAGCCATAGTTCCCCCGAGGGCACCTCCCGCCGCCGACCTCGAGGACGCTGAAGATAAGACAACCCGGTTTCTCCCATCGACCTTGAGCTGGGTGGGAAGAGATGAGTGAATTATGGAGGTAGTCCCTGGGGAAGGCGGAAAGGAGTGGAGATGAGAAAATGTGATTAGTGATGGCATCCCTTAGGAGGTGACGGGAATGTCGGAGCATAATGTGTTGGCTGGAGCCTTGTGGGGTGAAAAATGAGGATCAGGGGAACGGTGTTGCGTCTGGGCGAACAGAAAGCAGAACTACGGGACACTGAGGTCTCCTCTATGAGAGAAGAGGAAAACCACGTTCCTTGAATAAGGGAATCTCACCTATCCGAGTATAGAATACGTCCCCTCCTCCTCACCGACTTGCAGTCAAAAGAACCATTTCCAGCCCTTTCCGCTTTCCGCAGATGCCGTTCCCTGCACAACTCCCTGGTCCCATCTCCACCCCATTCATCAACTCACTCTTTCTCAACGCAACTCACAACTTTCTTCCCACTCAAACCTCCCCCGCCCCACCTCGACTCTGTCCATGGACCTCGACAGTCTTTTCAGGTGCGGCAGAGGTCCATTTGCACCTCCTCCAACTTCATCTACTGTATCCGGTCCCCATTCATTCTCTCCAGATATGCTGCCTTTCCTGCTGAGTTACTCCAGCATTTTATTTTAAATTGTCTACTGTATATCGTGTTGTTACTTGCGAACAAGGCAACAAGGCGAATTCCTTGTATGTATACATACTTGGCTAATAAAATTAATTCAATTCAATTCATTTTGGGGGTGCAACGGACGAGTCTCAGCCGGGAGAACAGTCTTGCTGACCGCCGTCACTCTTTAGCCGGCAGATTCCCTGGGTCCTGCGGTACTCCGCTGCTGCCCATTGTCACTACCTGCTCCCGCCTTGTTGCTCCTGAGTTTACAAAAGCCGTTAGGTCGCCAACTGTGAAACTCGGTAGACGGATTTGTTGCACTTGAAGTGAACTTGTGAAGGCACCGGATAAGTTCCGCAAAGAGTCAACGTGACCTGCTGGCCCTTCAACACTGAAATAATCTGATATTCAGTTAATCGCATTGACGAGATTGGGAAATTAATAAAATCTGCGATTGGACAAAATAAACACCCGGGTGTGGGTGAATCCTCAGCTGCAGCTCAGTCGGTGCCCGCTGCTTTTATATTGAAGTGTGATCGGAAGATCGGCCCGAATGAATGTGGGAGAGACACAGAGCAAGATAAACGGAATATTCAGCATGGAATAGGGTAATTTAAATAATTAAATTCATTGCGAAAACCGCTGGAACGGTGTATCCGACCGGGACAGACAGCACAGTCATAACAACCGGATGGGGTAGAGAGGAAGAAATAAAGAAAATAAGACAGAGAAAATGGAAAATGGTAGATAGAAGTGGGTACGCGAGAAAAGAAAGCAAAGCCTGCAAACGGTACGAGGTAAGAGATGAAAACAACGAAATGAGCAAAAAGGAGCACCCACACTAAGAATATTTCTGTCAGAGCAGAGTGGCGCAGCGGAAGCGTGCTGGGCCCATAACCCAGAGGTCGATGGATCGAAACCATCCTCTGCTATGCTACCAATGGATACTTTTGAGAAAATACCGTCAGTTCACACGCGTGCACAACGTATATTTCGGTTCATTCGGGGAAATTCCTATTTCAACAAATGCTTCGCCTCATTGCATCATTTTGTGAGTTTTATTGGAGAATCCGTGGGTGACAACATGGTCCCCGTTGTGCTCGGCCGTTGACCAATTAATTCATAATATTCTCTGCTGCATAATATCCACTGTTCGATGGGGTGCGCAGCGAGCCGGCAGCCGTGCCAGCAGCGTGTTAGTTTTTCTACTTTTTTTGTTTTTTAGTGCGCCTTAATGTGTGTTTTAATGTCTCTCTGTGTGTCCAGTGTGGGGGTTGGTGTGGGGTAAGGGGGAAACCGTTTCGGTCGCCTCCTCCACGGAGAGGCGACATTTTCCATGTCGCCTCCCCCGTGGCCTAACATCGAGGATCGGTGCGGACTTTCCCGGAGACGTACCCAGGGCTTCAGCAACGGGCGCAGCGAGGACGCTTTCGGCGCGGAGCGGGAGAGCCCTCGCCGGGGGTCGCCGGAGGGGAGCGCTCCGTTCGCTGACCCGTGGCAGCTTGAAGCCGCGGTCTGCGGAGCTCCAGATGGCGCGGGGTCTGGGACCTGACCGCCGACCCGCGGGCGCGGCGGGGATTTATCATCCGAAGCGGGTTCCCTCGCCTGGTATCCCTGGAGAGGAGCTCCGACCGCTGGCCCTGCAGTTTTTCTACTTTTTTTGTTTTTTAGTGCGCCTTAATGTGTGTTTTAATGTCTCTTGTGTTTTAATGCTTCTTGCTGCGGCGCGGCGGGGACTTTAGATCTTCGACCGCCGGCCTGCGGCCTACACCAACTCAAAGCCTCGGTCTCTGGTTGGGACGCACCGATTCAGGACGAACCTGGACTTCCCTTGTCTGAACATCTGGACGCCCGCAGCGGCGAATGCGGAGGGTTGAGGTCCCGACACGGGGGAAAATGGAGGAGGACTGGCCAATTTTTGTGCCTTCCACCAAAGTGATGAATGCTGTGGTGGATGTTTGTGTTAATATTTTATTGTGTATTGTGTGTTCTTTTATTTAAATTGTGCCGGTGCTGGCAAATTCATTTCGCTTGCACTTTATGTAAAACTTGACTTGACGAATACAACTTGACTTGATGAAGGTGCGTTCTGGTCATAAGTGATAGGAGTAGAATTAGGCCATTCGACCCATCAAGCCTTCTCCGCCATTCAATCACGGCTGATCTATCTCTCCCTCCTAACCCCATTCTCATGCTTTCTCCTCATAACATCTCCCCATGGTATAGAACAGGAAATGTTGGAGCCAATGGATCAGCTCCCATGTTCTTCATTGCAACATTGATACTGAGATAAACACATTCATGTTCAGTAGCAGAGAGAGTTGGGGAGCGGTGAATGCGTAGAACAAGGGTGATATCTTTGATAATCACTGAAGGGTAGTAGTCTACGGGACAGGTGGTGGGAAATGGGATGCGAGTAAATGAGCTACATCTGGTCGGCATGGAAATAGTGGGCCGAAGGGTTTTTGTTCTGGAGGAAGTCTATGTCGGAGTGAAGGGAGAGTGAGGAGAGAGAGTCCACGGGTCTCAGAGCTGCTGTAGATTTGGAAGCAACAGCAGGAGAACATTAGCAAGAGAAAACACTGATTGGCTCTAGCCCAAGAGGGAGGAGAGAAGTGAGTCAAAGCGGGGAAAACAGTTGAAAACTGAGGAATTTGGATTGTAAATTGGTAAATTAGGCAATTTATCAGTCAATATAAGCAAGACTGCTATTAGGGAGCGGCCCTGTGAGAAAAGTGTGAGTCTTTGGCTCGAGAGTCTTCGGCGAGGAGGCTGAGGAGAGGAGGCTACGCAAAACACTGCAGAGGGAGAGACGAAAGAAGGAGATGTCAGGCAAGCTGATTCAGTGTGATGCTTGCAGTATGTGGGAGGTCAAGGACACTGCTGGTGCCTCTGGCTGCTACAAATGTGACAAGTGCATCCAGGTACAGCTCCTGAAGGACCGTGTTGGGGAACTGGAGAAGCACATGGATGACGTCAGGTTTGTCCGAGAAACTGAGTCGTTCCTCGACAAGTCCTACAGTAATATTGTTACCCCTAAGGTACTGGAAGAGAGAAGGTGGGAGACAGTGAGAAAGGGAGGGAAGCATGGAATGCAAACGTCCCCGGGTGTTGTACCTCTTGTGAACAGGTTCACCCACTTAGAAGCTGTCGGGACAGAAGACGTTTTAACACTGAGCGGCAGACTGGCTTGCGATGCGAATAGGGCTGTTGAGCCAAAACCAAAAAGGTCAAAGTCAGGCAACGCCATTGAAGTGGGAGACTCCATTGTGAGAGGTACGGACAGGGGTTTCTGCGGCAACAGATGGGATTCGAGGATGGTGTGCTGCCTTCCGGGTGCCAGGATCCAGGATGTCACGGACAGAGTGCAGAAAATCCTCAAGGGCGAAGGTGAACAGCCGGAAGTGGCAGTGCATGTCGGCACAAACGATGTCGGAAAGAAGGGGATGAATATTCTGCAGCGTGACTTTAGAGAGCTCGGAAAAATGCTGAAAAGCAGGACCTCCGGGGTTGTTATCTCCGGTTTGCTTCCAGTTCCTCGTGCTGGCGAGAGCAGGAACAGGGAGATACGGGACCTGAATGTGTGGCTGAGGAACTTGTGCACCGGGCAGGGATTTAGATTCTTAGATCACTGAGATCTGTTTTGGAGTAAAAGGGAACTGTACAAAAGGGACGGATTGCATCTTAACAGGTGGGGGACCAGCATTCTGGCAGGCAGGTTTGCCACTGCTACACGGGTGGTTTTAAACTGAATAAGGGCGGTGGGGTGTCGAATGGGATAGTTGAGGATGTAGTTAAAGGGAAAGGGTTTCTTAAATGTGTGAGCGTAGAGACAGAGGGGTGTAAAATGAGGGTAGAAGCAATAGGTAGCAAGGTGAAAAGTAAAAGTGGCAGGCAGACAAATCCAGGGCAAAAATCAAAAAGGGCCACTTTTCAACATAATTGTATAAGGGGTAAGAGTGTTGTAAAAACAAGCCTGAAGGCTTTGTGTCTCAATGCAAGGAGCATTTGTAATAAGGTGGATGAGTTGAATGTGCTGATAGCTATTAATGACTATGATATAGTTGGGATCACGGAGACATGGCTCCAAGGTAACCAAGGCTGGGAGCTGAACATCCAGGGATATTCAATATTCAGGAGGGATAGACAGAAAGGGAAAGGAGGTGGGGTAGCGTTGCTGGTTAGAGAGCAGATTAACGCAATAGAAAGGAAGGACATTAGGTTGGAGGATGTGGAATCGATATGGGTAGAGCTGCGAAACACTAAGGGGCAGAAAACGCTAGTGCGAGTTGTGTACAGGCCACCTAACAGTAGTTGTGGAGTTGGGGATGGCATCAAACAGGAAATTAGAAATGCGTGCAACAAAGGTAAAACAGTTATAATGGGTGACTTCAATCTACATATAGATTGGGTGAATCAAATTGGCAAGGGTGCTGAGGAAGAGTATTTCTTGGAATGTATGCGTGATAGTTTTCTAAACCAACATGTAGAGGAACCAACGAGAGAGCAGGCTATTCTAGATTGGGTATTGAGTAATGAGGAAGGGTTAGTTAGCAGTCTTGTTGTGCGTGGCCCCTTGGGCAAGGGTGACCATAATATGGTTGAGTTCTTCATTAGGATGGAGAGTGACATTGTTAATTCAGAAACAAGGGTCCTGAACTTAAAGAAAGGTAACTTTGAGGGTATGAGAAGTGAATTGGCCAAGATAGACTGGCAATTGATTCTTAATGGATTGACGGTAGATATGCAATGGAAGGCATTTAAAGACTGCATGGATGAACTACAACAATTGTTCATCCCAGTTTGGCAAAAAAATAAATCAGGGAAGGTAGTGCATCCATGGATAACAAGGGAAATCAGGGATAGTATCAAAACAAAAGATGAAGCGTACAAATTAGCCAGAAAAAGCAGCCTACCAGAGGACTGGGAGAAATTCAGAGTCCAGCAGAGGAGGACAAAGGGCTTAATTAGGAAAGGGATAATAGATTATGAAAGAAAACTGGCAGGGAACATAAAAACTGACTGCAAAAGCTTTTATAGATATGTGAAGAAAAAAAGATTAGTTAAAACAAATGTAGGTCCCTTGCAGTCAGAAACAGGTGAATTGATCATGGGGAACAAGGACATGGCAGACCAATTGAATAACCACTTTGGTTCTGTCTTCACTAAGGAAGACATAAATAATCTGCCGGAAATAGCAGGGGACCGGGGGTCAAATGAGTTGGAGGAACTGAGTGAAATCCAGGTTAGCCGGGAAGTGGTGTTAGGTAAATTGAATGGATTAAAGGCCGGTAAATCCCCAGGGCCAGATAGGCTGCATCCCAGAGTACTTAAGGAAGTAGCCCCAGAAATATTGGATGCATTAGTGATAATTTTTCAAAACTCTTTAGATTCTGGAGTAGTTCCTGAGGATTGGAGGGTAGCTAATGGAACCACACTTTTTAAAAAGGGAGGGAGAGAGAAAACGGGGAATTACAGACCAGTTAGTCTAACGTCAGTAGTGGGGAAACTGCTAGAATCAGTTATTAAAGATGGGATAGCATAGATTTGGAAAGTGGTGAAATCATTGGACAAAGTCAGCATGGATTTATGAAAGGTAAATCATGTCTGACGAATCTTATAGAATTTTTCGAGGATGTAACTAGTAGAGTGGCTAAGGGAAAACCAGTGGATGTGTTATATCTGGACTATCAGAAGGCTTTCGACAATGTCCCACATAAGAGATTGGTATACAAACTTAAAGCACACGGTATTGGGGGTTCAGTATTGATGTGGATAGAGAACTGGCTGGCAGACAGGAAGCAAAGAGTAGGAGTAAACGGGTCCTTTTCACAATGGCAGGCAGTGACTAGTGGGGTACCGCAAGGCTCAGTGCTGGGACCCCACTATTTACGATATATATTAATGATTTGGACGAGGGAATTGAATGCAACATCTCCACGTTTGCGGATGACACGAAGCTGGGGGGCAGTGTTAGCTGTGAGGAGAATGCTCGGAGGCTGCAAGGTGACCTGGATAGGCTGGGTGAGTGGGCAAATGCATGGCAGATGCAGTATAATGTGGATAAATGTGAGGTTATCCACTTTGGTGGCAAAAACAGGAAAGTAGATTATTATCTGAATGGTAGCCGATTAGGAAAAGGGGAGATGCAACAAGACCTGGGTGTCATGGTACACCAGTGAATAAAAGTAGGCATGCAGGTGCAGCAGGCAGTGAAGAAGGCGAATGGTATGTTAGCATTCATAGCAAAAGGATTTGAGTATAGGAGCAGGGAGGTTCTAGTGCAGTTGTACAGGGTCTTGGTGAGACCACACCTGGAGTATTGCGTACAGTTTTGGTCTCCTAATCTGAGGAAAGACATTCTTGCCATAGAGGGAGTACAGAGAAGGGTCACCAGACTGATTCCTGGTATGTCAGGACTTTCATATGAAGAAAGACTGGATAGACTCGGCGTGTACT